>JAUELE010220231.1:0-21975 GCA_031471655.1 Diodora aspera | reverse complement strand
GCAAAGCATTTGTGAAGTATCATCTGCTTACATGTGGTTCAAATGAGGTCTGGGCCCGGGTAGTTCAGTTGGTAGAGCGTCTGCCTTACAACCGCAAGGTCGAGGGTTCGAATCCCGGCTGGGTCACTTTGGTTCGACTCAAACATTTGGTGCCCTATGTACCAACCATAGCGTTATGGTTGAAATATTACCCCCTGCTATGGTAAATCACATTCACTCACCCTTGAATCCATGACTATTCCCTTAAAACATTTGGGAGAATTGAGGTGTGTAAGAACAGAAAGGGTATTATATTGTTGGAGTCACATGTCTCCATACAGCATCTTTGCAAGTTCTTTGAAAGTGCATTGTCATGTTTAAATTTGGTATTACCTTTAGCCCTGGCCACTCTTGACTGGCACAGTAATGGCTGTTCATGTTAAGTCTCACCAGGACCTTGATCAGGACAAGCTGTTCATTGCAGGTTTCACCATATCAAATCACAGAGCTCACCACTGGTGTGGTATCTTTCATCCCAAAATACAGGGGCGCAGTTGTTAGCACGTTGGCCCAGCAATCTGCCACCCTTGGCGGTTGTGGTTTGAGTCCCGCCCAGGCACCTCCCTTTCAGCTCGGAGAGACGGGAGCCCCGACACCGAGGAGATGTTGGTGAGATTTTGGTGATGTGGCTGAAAGATTGCCGAAAACCAAGTAAAGCCCCAAATCACTCGCTCATCCCACAATCAAGGAACTTGATTTTACCCAGCGCTTGGCTGCCTTATTGCAAACAATAAACAAGTACATATCTAATTTAAAACGAAGAATACAACAACTTCTTATGGATGACAACAACTTTATTTTTGAAAGCAACATTTCAGCATACCCAGTCAAGAATGTGACATCACAGTGAGCTCACTGTGACATCACGAGAGCTCATGGTGTGATGTCACAATGAGGTCATTTTGTAACCTCACAGCGAGCTCACAGTGTGACCTCACAACGTGATCTCACTCAGAGCTCTCTGTGACCTCTTACATCATACTGTGAGCTCACTGTGACCTCACTGGTGAGAGGTCATACTGTGAGCAAGTTGGGATCTCACTGTGACGTCTACGTGAGGTCACGTCTTGACTGGGTGGGTTCATGCTTAATAACGGCATTAAAACCTATGCCAAAACATCGCTTTCAAAAATAAAGAAGTTGTCTTACTCTTCAATCAAGTCAACTTCTAAAGTGCCAATGAAACAGTCAATAGAAATCGAGTATCCAATCTATCGACATCATTCACGTGATTTGTCCAAATTAGCCCTTGGAGCTTCTAGGGAGTGACATGATGTCACATAGAAAGAATAGGGTCTCGGTAACCCAAATACATGTCATACAAAGCAAAGAAAATGACCAAGTTTTGCTTTCACTTTTCTATCACCTTTTTTTTTTCGAAAATAAAAAATCTTTTCTCTCCATGTGCACAGTGCACATATGGCTGAAATATTGCCCTTTCAACGTAAAACATCATCCAAGCTAAACTTATGGCTAATTAATGCTAAGAGAGCAAATCCGGTCCAAAAGTCCAAATTATAATAAATGAAGCACATACAGGTGAGCAGGTGCCCAATCAAATAAGTTGGCACTCCTACATTCATTACAGTATGAAACAATCTGCTAAAAGACCATTCACTTTAATTCCATTCAGTGATTGAATAAAGAACATGGTGTGGGACAAACAACACAAAACTAGGGTATAAAACTATACATATATTATAAATGCACATATATCTTACTTTTGTAACATTATGTATCCACCTAGTACCTGTGACACTTTCATGCTTCCTCTGATGTACCCCGTTACCATACCTGCTAAATTTGTATCTGTAAAATGACAAGCCGATAGTCATCTATATCCCCTGCCGTTTGACCTTTGATGCATGGCACATTTGACTCCATGACCTTTGACATGACCTAGTTTCTTTGATATCATATGGTCCAAACAATGTTTATCGGAAACAGTTTGCATGAAAATGGCAAAAATGACGGAGACTTCAAACTAGCAGAAGGCACATCTTATGGGTATGGCTAGTGTGTGTGCCTAATTATATATATACTGACGCCCTAAAGAAAATATACCAAGATTTTTGAGAGACTACTGAATAAATTCACAAATGCGTTGGATTTACAAGAGATATCCCTTGGTTACATGGAAGGTTTATCAATGAGATGATGTCAATCAAATTACACTCACCGAAATTCAAGCATCCTTTTGATCAATTATGGCATAAAGACGTAAGCGAAAATAATTGAAATCATTTGGTATGCTTTCTTTTGGACGTCAGTATAGTTAAACGTTCTTTAAAATTATGTACGCCGTTGAGGAAAGCGAGACCGGGTGTCCCTCCTTCACGGAATATGACATCAAGGGTGCTCGTTCTGTCTGCTGTGTGACAGCCTAGTTAATGCTCCCCAATCTCTCTCGAGTCCTTGGTCTTGACTCTCGTTTGAAGTGTGGGAAGTTCAATCAAACACGGACATTGTTTAGTAACACTTCTTTGTCTGCAGCACGCGTACAGTAATTAAAGAGGATTATTGGCTTCCTGCAGCCCCAGTACACATGTCAGTCAGTGGCACAGAACACTTCTTCCAAAGCAATTAGCCGAGGATACAGTTTATTGGGCCGCTAGTTTCAGAAACCAATATCAGAGAATTAGTCCATTCACACGGTTAAACAGCCCAGGAAATTAATGTTGAGATTGCATTGTTTTTATTAAATGTAAAATGCAAAACTAAAACATTCTTACTTGGATTGCAAGACTAGGAATACACTTTTGTGTGGGCTAATATCTTATTCATTAACGTAAATATGTACAGACTTGGTCGATTGTATCACAAATCTAACACGCTAATGAAAGTCCCATTGCCAATTCGACCCACAAGTTATAAATCTTAAATGCGAGCAACAAGCAAATCAATGCCAAATATTCTCGTACCTCGAGACTTCCAACGTGACAGCAAATCCATTCTTTCACCCATTCAGTTTAAATGGAAACTTCGTTGTTAATTTTAGGACCATCCTTCATCCTTTGATTGATGATGTTTCTTAAACAAGGGCAATTGTTTCTCGCATCTTTCAGCTAGAATTGCCGGCCTCCCATCACTTGCCCAATTAAGCATTTCATTGACTGCCCCCCCCCCATATCCCCTGGTATAGATCCATGAGGTACGACTGCACGATTCTTTTATTCAAATCAAACCCTCATAAGCAATTGGCGATTGTATTATTTGGGCCCCATAATTTCTAAGTACTAGTACACTACTCAAAAGATGTTAAGGGTCAAACCTGATAAAAGGATACGCTGATATAATCCATTTTGCTGTTTGAGGGTTTGCTGGAACTAGCCATATGAACACATTTTCGATTTTTTACGAATTTACGAATTACCTGAACGATCAGGTGAGAATTTAATAATGGAGTTTAATAAATGTTAGTATCGGCACATTTTCCATGTGCATGTGTTGTTCATGATTGTCATTTTAAACATGCACACAGTGGCATATGACATGTGTTCCAACATGTTATCATGTGGCTTTTGGATACACTGCTTCTTGTTAATAAAATAATGTTATCATTATGTTTGACCCTAAACTTCTGTGAGTAGTATATGAAGTATAAGACGTTTTTTCATTTAATTCACTCCTTTTGCAGTGGTCAATCCAACATTGCGAGAATTGTGGTGGAGGTGTCAAGCCTTTGGCGAAGGTTCCTGAAGCAATGTATTAAATAGAAAGAATATTTGACAAACATAAACATTTTGGACAACGCTTTATCATTTATCAATGCTTCTGCCCATCGTGTCAGGATTGTGACCCATTGTCTCTAACAGCAAAACATCCATGTAATGTCATGATTTAGTCCTGCATTGTATTCATCCAGTACGTCATTTGCAGAGGTGAACGTCAAAGCGAAAATCCACCTACCATTCTCAATGAACTTATTGTTGCTCTCACTGATGAGTCACGAGTGGACAGAATGAGTCACGCTGACAATGGGCAAATGATCAGAAGCATGTTTCAAGGAATTCGTGTTACCAACAGAGGTGGCTTTTACCTCATATTAGTTACGTTGGCTGCAAAATAATTTAACCCCCCCCCCCGCTTAACGACTTTGCGAGCCGCCACCTAATCGCATCAGCCATTAAAAATAGTTAAATCGGATCGCCTACTCCTAGCATATATCAGTGAACACCGAAAGGTATTCATAATCAACGATAATAATTAATCATATCATTGCATTTGCCAATACCATATAAATACGTCTTGATGATCCACAATACCCTCTATTAGCACAGTGTAATTACGCGAGAACATACGTACTTATTGTCCGAATACTGTTTACACTATGTGAACGCTGTAGTTACGCAAATACATTCATGGATGATGGTACATGTATGTACTGATCATTCAATATATACTCATAGTAATAATTGTTGTCACCCCCTAGGATCACGTATTTTGGGACATAAAAGATAAGAAATATTTCTATCCTTCAGAAATGCGTTAATACATCTGGGGGTGACAACCATTATTACCATGAGTATATTTGTGAGTAAATTAACCTTCTGGTTATCTCTAAATTTACGAAAAGATTAACATAGATGTTAATTCAATGCATTAAAGTTGGAAAAGTGGTCAAATTCAATGCTTCCTCTTCAAAATCCAACATTGGGAACGATGCATGTAAATATTCGTTAAAACATGTACATATCACGAAAGACCCACTCAACATACAACGGTTTTGTGACTGTTTAACCTTGGGTCTTAAACGACGAAATGACTGCATTCCGAACCTTCCGATAGAATTTTAAAAATGTTTCGTAAATCTTAGGAAACGTTGTACTTGTAAAAAAACTGTATTTCGCTCATACTCGGAAAGCATTCGGAAATCGATGGAACATTCTTCGCAAAACCTTCAGAGAAAATCACAGAATGGGGCTCTCTATTTGAGGGTAGAAAACAAATCCGCCTGCATCTGTCGGGACAAAAGGGAATACCCACATTATTTAATTAGGCATACACGTTAACAATATATGATTTACAGTTTGTTATTTATTCTACACAGATAGCACCAGACCTATCTCGCGTTCCGAAGCACGTACAAGTATTAAACCTTAAGGAGATAAGCCTAGTCTGGTTTCGTTTTATGAATGGTATATCCTTGATGAACCATAAAATCAAATGTCGCATTGTATCTTAAATGACAGTTGACTGACGTGCAAAAGAAACTTTGCCTATGTGCGTTTCGTACATGATGAAAACCCTTCATTTTAAAAGTCTAAGGGATTAATTTTTGCACTACTATGCACAATACATTGGACAATAATAGGATCAATATTATGTTTTGTAATTTTTTGTTTATGAAAGAAAAACATGAGTGTAAAGATGTTTTGGATGTCATTGTACTATCGTGGTCGAAGCTGCGGGACACGACTCAGAAAACGAAATACCATATATTTATCGCCATTCTACCATGGCTGGTTATTACAACACGCCTATTCAACACTCTCAATGTGTCATTGTTGATGAGCTGACAACCTCACACCGAGTCATATTGGAATCACTACCTGAACATTGTTGAACAGCAGTTTGAAGTATTAATCCCACAAAATATCATGTAGGCAAGATTGGTGTCCCTTTGTTTTGGAAATGTTCCTGAGCGCTTTCCTATAGCGGGGAGGGCGATGAGGGTCGGGCTTGACGCTTCTTGAATAATTAACCTCATTCATTTTGGGACCCCAATGCCAGTTTGTTTTCAAATGCATTTCGAACTTTCCGAGAGAATCTTGAAAATATTCGTAAACTATCGATAATGTTACACTTGAAAATAGATGCATTTGGCTCTGATTCGGAAAGCATTCAGGAATCGACGGAACATTCTTCGGTAGACCCGCAGAGAAATGTATGAAATGAAACTGGCTATTTGAAAGTAGAAACTACATCCGGCTAAGGAACATAACGGAACTAAGGGAATACGGCTTTATCTGATAAGGCATACGTTTTTACAATGTATGATTTACAGTTTAAGTTGCTTATTTCACACAGACCTATTTTCGCGTTCAAAAGCACGTATCCAACTTCAAGGTCTTTACTACACGACAATGCCCAATTTTTACATATATGATTCTTACAGGCGACTTATCCGTTTCAACGCATTTGACAATAATTACTGCCAATTTTTCATCAGGTTGAAGTTCGTGCGTGTGCTGAGCTCAAACTCGTGTACAACAATCGCTAAATCAGAAATGCTTTATTGTCCAATTGGTTGCATGTTTCCGAGTAATTCGTATTTCTGTGCAATCAGCGGGGATGTATCGTAGAACGTAGATTGGGCACAATTTTGTGACCAATCAGAAAAGAGTACACTTGAGCCTTACGGTAAAACTGCGCATTTACTTTTGTACTTCTTACAATTTGTAAGTATAGTACGCACTGGTTACTTTACGGGCTCGGATCCTGGAAGGAGGGGGGGGGGGGGCAATGAGGACATGTGTCCCCCCTCCTCTTTAGCTTGCTCTTTTGCATTTTTGGGCTATGTTAGTACCAAAACAAACCTCCACAGTATTATTAAATCTAGAGAAATGGGCATTAGATTGCTCTATTTTTCATGTTGATTAAACATGTTCAGGTTGAGCACGCCCCAGGATCCTCTAGAAAATGGCATCATTCATGAACTATATTGTGTCCCCTTTCACAGAAATCCTAGATCCACTCATTCTTACATGTTAATGTATTTATGAACGGGTTGAAGTCCAGATTGCCTCAATTACATATTTGAATGGGTTTACGTACTGTTTGCTTCGGAACATTTATGGATAGATGAACACGTACTTGCTTCTATCCTCAATGCGAGCTGCTGAATCAGTTTGACTTTAAATGTTCCCAGAAGTTCAAACTTTACTGGACGTACATGTACATGACAATATTACGTTGTATTGCTTCAAGAAATCTCTGTGTTTTTCTGACACCATATTTCACACGTTTCTTCATATCTCATTTCTTTTTCGAAAATGGTAATGGATTATAGATATATATATTTTTAAAATTGAGAAATGATAAAATGTAGTGCTTCAAGTATTTTAACGGATACATCCTTGTGCACTTTTACGCGTATTATTATTTAGTTCCAGTACGAAAAGCTGTTTTTTAACATCATATTTGTGATTGGCCACATATTGAAGACAACATGGTCACGTTTGCAAAACAACATACATGTAAACATACCAAGGACAATTTTGTTGTTAAAGTTGTGTTGTTTCAACCACTCCTATAGCCAAGAGAGATCTGCATGTGCATGTTGTCATGCCATCAACTTGGGAAATATGCTTAGCCAAAAGTAGATTGTTTGTAGCTAGCTATGCCGCCGACGTTTTAGGCAAATTAATATTAACATTAGATGTTACGGTTTCAGTGACGTCTTTCGTGCAATGTTGTGCCGTTACAACTTTTGTCTCGCATGGGGCAGTAAACACAGAAATTTCAATATTAATGGCTTTCTTTGACAATGTATACAGTCGTGAATTATACTGCACAGATCGAAATAATAATGAAGAAGGCCAAAATGCAATGTCTGGTCTTTGTACAGAAAGAACATTCATTATATAAGACATGGTGCATACGCAGCATGAATGTAAATCACAAGAGTGAAATATGGAGAGACAGTCAGATACTTCGCTGCAGCGAACACTTAATGTTTCAGACTATCGTTCGAGTAAAAGTTCAGTAAAGTTACTTACCTTTCTATACAAACAGCCAAGAGCGACAAAACAGAAGCGTAAAGCGATGTGACCAAGATGAAACGGTTGACTTTACATGCCACCGGACCAAGAACCCAACCACTCCTCAGCATAAACTGGACAATTTCGGGCACCCCAAATAGCATGATTAAAATGTCTGCAACGGCCAGATTCATAATGAAAAGATTGGTCACTGATTGTCTCATCTTCCTGTCCGTAAGAATGACCAAAATGACCAGACCATTGCCGAGTATTCCCACTAGAAAAATTATCAGAAACACCACTGACAGACTGACCACTGTCCACATGCCGATAGTGTCAGGCGATGACAGATTGTCGTAGGTTTCCGTGGTCATGTTGGAATAGAGTGTGCTCATGTTGAGATCAACAGATAAAGTCGTCATTCCAGTGTTTAGATTGGACCAGTTCAGATAGTCCCCCGGGTCGCCTGTCACGCTAAAGTTAGACATGATTATCCTCTGGTTTATCCTGTATTAGAGTAATAAGCACTTTTCCATGGAGACCAGTTAGTTCACAAAGTTATCCAGACGGGATTAACATCAAACAAAGTTGTCATACACCTTAGGCGAAAAATTGCTGTACACAATGACTGTTTCATGACTGCTTCAGCTTAATAGGCTTGCTTTATACCACATGTTACCTTCATATACTCATCGATATCCTTAACGCATTGCACACAAACGGAAGCAAAAACGGCCACGCGTCATATGTTTATCAGCTTGTTCTGAAAGAACATCGTGCGCTCCCTATTCAATCGATAAGGGGACGACTTTCAGATTCCTTCATCCAAGGGTTCTCATTGGATAGAAGTAATCTTATTAACACGCCCAAGGGTCATCGACGCACCATTACATTTGTCTTAAATACTTGACACTTTGCTGTCATTGATTTCTCAATACGTCCATTTTCGAGTTGTCAGGATTACTTCAAGGGCTCAGTGTACACGTACTCTCATATTACAAGCAACAGAAATCACATGTTACGGAACACAACATATCACAAAGCATGAGCGTTATTAGATGAGAACGCATTGGTTAATTTATCATTGGTGTAAGTGGCACAAATATATTGATATCAGGTAACTTGTGTTTTAAGGAGTTTGAAACAATACAGTGTTAACAAATACAATAAACATCAACAGTCTCATACTAGACCACAGAAACGACCGTTGGCGAATACACTGACTACTCTAGGATCACTAGCTCAACCTTTTCTTAGGTTATTGATGTATTAGGATTGCTCGCGCGTATCAATAGTTTGCTAAGCGTGACATATCGTTCTGTCGCTAATTAAGATCAATGGGGAGCAGTAGCAAACACAACAGTATTATAGTGAGGATATACCAGGGAGCTTACAGTAGCCAACATGACGGTATATAGTGAGGTTATTCCAGGGAGCTTACAGTGGCCAATATAACGGTATATAGCGAGGACATACAGGGGAGCTTACAGTAGCCAACATAACGGTATATAGTGAAGTTATACCAGGGAGCTTACAGTAACCAACATAACGGTAAATAGTGAGGTTATACCAGGGAGCTTACAGTAGCCAACATAACGGTATGTAGTGAAGTTATACCAGGGAGCTTACAGTAGCCAACATTACGGTATATAGTTAGGTGATACCAGGGAGCTTACAGTAACCAATATAACGGTATATAATGAGAACATACAGAGAAGCGTACATTAACCAACATAACGGTATATAGTGAGGACATATCGAGAAGCGTACAGTAGCCAACATTACGGCATATAGAGAGGTTATACCAGTGAGCTTACAGTAGCCAACATAACGGTATATAGTGAGGTGATACCAGAGAGCTTACAGTAGCAAACATAAGGGTATACATATATAGTAATGTTATACCGGGAAGCTTACTGTGGGAAGTATAACGGTATATAGTGATGTTATACCAGGGAATTTACAGTAGCCAACATAACGGTACATATTGATATTATCCTGGGAGCTTATGGCAGTCTACATTGCGGTATATAGTAAGGTTATACCCTGGAGTTTATTGTAGCCAACATAACGGTATATAGTGAAGTTATGCCAGGGAGCCTACAGTAGCCAACATAACTGTATATAGTGAGGTGATACCAGGGAGCTTACAGTAGCCAAAATAACGGTATATAGTGAGGTTATAGCAGGGAGTTAAACAGTAGCCAACATAGAAAGAAGTCAAGTTTATTGGTGTTATAGGCCACAGGCCTATAACACCGAACATTACCCCACTACAATATATATATTGTAGTGGGGTAATATATATATATATTTATATATATATATATGTATACTTATATATTTATATATATATATACGTACTTTTATTTACATACATGTCTGTGTATATAGTCATTTGATTATTACGGTGCAGACATAATATAATATAGACAAAGTGATATCAAACTTAATCATAAAGAAGTGTGTTGAGGTGATACATGAGTCTAGCCAAATTTACTACTACTGTCTTGACAACTGGAATAAACTGAGTCAATAAAGCTTTCTTTCTCTTAACTTAATAAAGCAACACATACAAGCGAAAAATACAATTCATTCTCTACATACATACATGTATAGTCAAAACCAAAGCGAGAGCAGTGGCTACATAATCTACATTCCCAATCCGATTCCCACTCCACGCCTGCTTTCATCATAAGATTATGACTTCCACATCTAAACATTGTAACACATGTAAATTATTGTTCAACATTCAGCAGTGATTTAAACATAGATTAAAAATAGAATTTGGAGTTACTTTTCACATTCATTTGTCACTATTGAAACGTAATATCTTTATTTCGTTGTTTAAACTGAGTAAGAAAAATAACTGTGTCACCAACATCTTGAGCAATCCATGCATACCCAAACCATATTTAAACAGAATATCTTTAACTGGCGTGACCCATGAAGAATAATCGAATAAATCTAAATTATATAACGTCAGATATGTTTGCTTCGGTAATCTATGTGTACCCATGTATAACAATAATGTCCAGTACATAATATAAAGTACTACATAAATAGAATCTACCACAATCTCCAGGCATGGAGGCATTACGTGTATTCGTAGGATTATACAGGGTTCTTATACAAACAATTTGTTTGAATTCGTTCAATATGTTCATCTTTACGAAAACCCCATATTTCTGAATTGCCATTGCGCTAAACACCTTAGCTGCAACATCCAAAGTAAGACTTCCACACATTAATGTAGCTCATAGATAGTGCTTGAGTCATGGTAGCTCAAGTCCAAACAACCTCAGTAGTACACACTAAACCCAAGTATTGGTAAAATGATACAGCCTTTAAAATACCCCTTTTCAAATTTCGTAAGCTACCCCTTTTTCCAAATGCAACACAACTTAGTTTTATAAATATTTAGCCTAAGTCCCCATTTATCACAGAAATTGCTTAAAACAATCAATTTGACACTATAATCTTCCTGCAGAGTCGGCTGAATTCGTCACATCATCAGCGTTTAAAAGGGAACAGATATATGGAACATCCTCAGGTACAAATTCCTTTACAACCAGAATGGTTCACGTCGGAAACTAGTTTCTTTATATACGATGTCAAGTCAAAGTTTTATTTCGGTATAACGGCCATTTGCCCAAGCACAACATATAACAATGCATACAATAATAATAATGACAACTGGACATTTAATTTGAAATGTTGCAAATAGTATTGATAGTAATATTACAATGTTAAAAGTAATTGACTGAGTATACAGCCTTGGCGATTGCCAACAAAGCATTGACAATATTCAGTAACACCATTTTGTGTCAGTACCCAAAATTGCAGTTTTGAGTATATTTTCTAATAACATTTAAAACAGTTCTATGTGTGTCATACGTCACTAATCGATACAATAGGTTTAACAGTGTCAAACGCGTCAGAAAAATCAATAAAAACAACGATCAAAACGCCCCTTTGACAAATACATGTATGTTCGTATCATTCCATACAGAGTGAATTATGTTGTCTACCATTCTTTATTTTGAGCCCATCCAACATAAAGGTATATAGTCAGTTTATAACAGGGAACATACAGTAGCCAGCATAAAGTGTACAGTGAGGTTATAACAGGGAGCATGCATTGGCCAACATAACGGACTATAGTAAGTCTATAACTGGGAGCTTAATGTAGCCAACATAACGGTATATATTGAGGTCATAACAGGTAGCTTACAGAAGCCAACGTAACGGTATATAGCGAATCTCCAACAGGGACCTCACAGTGGCCAACATAACCGTATATAGCTAGTAATATATACAGTGAATCTGTTGTCTGTTGTTCTATACTTTCTCCGAAATCCTGCTTGGTTTTCAGAAATGACATTATTTTCATCAGTCCATCCGACATAACGGGATATAGTGAGTCTATATATCAGGTAGCTTACCAAAGCCACCATAACGGTGTATAGTGAGTCTGTAACAGGGAGCTTACAGTAGCCAGTTTAACGGTAGGCCTATATACAGTCTGGTTCAAAATTATTGAGAATCAAATAAACATTTCCAGCTATAAAACTAAGAGTTGGAATAAATCTTCCTGAATATTGATTACATATAAAAACCTCTGTATGAAATCAATACTAAATCAAGTTCCCATTAGATTCAAGGCTAATTTTTTTTATACGGGTGGGCATACTTTCTATTAGAAGGTTAGAATTTCATGAGTGATTGTTTCCCAATGCCGCACAACTTATCTCTTCATGTCTTTTGATTCACGGACTCCTTCATCATTCCCCAAATATTCAGATCTGGACGGTAGTTTGGCCATTGTAATACAGTTTGTTTTAAAACCACTGCTTTGCTTGCCGTGTGTTTAGGATTATTGTTTAGTATGCAGTTTCCATTCATTGTCATAAAAAATTGGCGTTTGGAAGATGAAAACTCTCTAAAATATCAGTATGCCGTTCACTTGTCAAATTGCTGTCATACAAACACAGTGGAGTGGTTCCAAGTAATTACACCCCACCCCACACATGAAACTGTGGACTGTATTTAGGTCTCCGTTACAAAGATGCAAAATTACCAAGACGGAGCTCTCATCTATGAAAATTACATTGTCCAAGTCGAAGCTTTCGTGGGCCAAACACCGCTCAGCTCCGTCTAACCCTGTGCTCCTGTTTCAGCAAAGGGTAGGGAATTCCTTCGTTTTTCTCCTAGCTAAGATCAATCAAATTTCTTCTAACTGTAGATTTTGACACAACTGTGAATCATGTATTAATCAGTTCATATCTAATATTTGAAATACTTGCCCTTCTGTTTCTAGAAACCAAAACACTCAGTCTTACACGATCACCAAATTCCAATTTTCTCAACCTCCCTGCTCCTTTTTGGTGCTTGATTCCTCTGCCTTTATCAACATTATTCTTTATCAAGCATACTGTGCAAACTGGCGTGTCTGTTCTCTCCGATAATAATTATAATAATAAGAATTCCGACATTGTAGAGATTGAAAATTAACCTTCTGTTCTACTAGGCAGCCGTTTTGCATCACTGTCAGGAAAATGGTCTCTGCTACAAAGCCAAGGGAGATTACTTTAACTGTAGTAACTGATTTTAAAAAAGAGAAGTGGTCTCCCTTTAACCATTAGCAAATTATTTAAAAATGGATAAACAATATCTAGTTAAATAAAAGTGTAAATTTCTCAATAAATATGAATAAATTTGACAGCTTACAGTAGCCAACATAAAGGTAAATAGTGATGACGGTTTATAGCGAGCCAATAACAGGTACCTTACAGTAGCCAACATAACAGTGTATAGCGAGGGCATAACAAGGAGCTTGCAGCAGCAGCCAAAATAACGGTATATAGTGAGGTTATAAATAGACACTTATAGTGAGGGTATAATAGGGAGCTTACAATGGCAAACACAACAGTATTGTAGTGTTGTTATACCAGGGAGCTCGCAGTAGGCACTACAAAAATACACCCATTTATATGCTGTGTTTACAACAAGAAGCTTACATGTCCACAACAGCCAACATAACGGTATATAGTGATGTTATTACAGCGAACTTACGGTAGCCACTTCCAAAACACCCATGTAAATGGTGAGTTTATAACAGCAAGTGAACAGAAGCTAGTACAACACATACAATACATACATCCAATACAACCAATATAGATTTGGTTCGTTATTTCCTTCAACATGTAAATAGATTATTATATAATAATACTCTTTAAAAAAGTAGGGGGAACTTTGAATGTCAAGGTTAATAACATAACCACCTTCAACGGCACAATATCCATAGGATGCCCTCGCCAGCAATGAGCCCTGACCTTTCACTAATTGAAAATGTCTGGGATATCTTGGGCCGACGTGTGCGTCAACGTGAAAGGCTACCAGCCACGCTAGATGAACTTGTCCAGGCGTTGTAGGAAGAATGGGACAGACTGAATCAAACTACCATAGGTAGACTCATATGCACGAAGCCTCAACGATTCAATCAGTGTTTGGCCAATAACGGGGGCATTACGCACTACTGACGCAAAAATGTCAATTTCCGTTTATTACCCATTCCTTCTTTCACGGACCATAACAGCAAGAGAACCAGTTTAGGTAATGAAATACCAGGTGAATTGTTTACTCAATTCCTTCTTGGTAAAGATACAATTAGCTTGGGACCAATTATTTTTATGCGCGGGTTTGGTGCAGTGGTTAGCGCACTGGACTCGCAACCAAAAGGTTCCGATTTCGAATCCCGCCGGGTCACTGTCGTATTTCCTGGAGAGGGGAGCCCCCCCTAAAACCACTGTGACGATATAGTCGAAAAAATTGACTGAAAGTCACGTTAAAAAACAAACAAAAAATTATTTTTATCATTAGTTTGTTACTGACCTTGAAATTCCAAGTTCCCCTACTTTTTTTGTCGGTAGTATATAATCAACTCACTCGTTCATCAGCATTGAGGCTCATAGCACGGGTAACCAGACTTTTTAGACCATTGATCTCGTCATGGAACCTTTGGTCCCTCAACCCCTGGACATGTACAAGAAATACAAAATAAATATTAATAATTGAATGCAGTTTCCATATGCATTATTATTGCCCCTTTGGGTAGTCCTTTCGACCACTTTGAAGACCCGTGGGTATTAGGTTTGAATCCTGTCAAGGTCAGATCAGTGCTGGGTTTGTTCAGCATGATCCTGGGAAGCTGAAACCATGGTGACATTCGGTAGCTGAAATATTTCTAAAAACCATATTAACCCTTTCGACCCTCCAAGGTGCCCTAAAGGCTTGTGACCTGGTTTTGTTTGCAGTTTCAGGTTACTAAGCAACTGGGGGTCCAATCAGCATGCCTGTTACATATAGTCATGTTGTGTACCATAGCCAGTGAGGGTGTGGATTTCATGAAGTTATGGGTGAAATTTGTGAATTTTTGTCAATTTTCTGAAAATGGCCAGGGTGAGGAGTGAACATCATACAAAAATGGTCAGGATTCGCAGGGTTGAAAATAACATTAAAAGCAAAGGCAAACAAGTTTTGTTTATGAAACTGCACAGACTATTTTAAGTTTTGAATAATTTTAAGAATTTCAAATTTATTCAAAACCAGTTTCTGCTTAATAAACAACCATTATTCTCCAGTCTTTGCCCAATTCTTGTTTTAAAACATTTCACCCAGAAGCTTTAAATCAAGTCGTTTCTGACAAATCAGTGAGTCAGAATCAGATGACAATTTACTCATTAACTAAGACAAATTTGAAAGTCTTTGATTCAAGCAAACAAATTTGCACATCCATCGACTTTTCCCACACTCTTCTGTCCGGAGATAACATGAAATCAGACCGGAATTTGAAAACTGTCATGAGGATTCCTTGTCAAACAAGCTGTCTGATTAAAACCCTAATTTTTCTCAAATTCGAAGTCCCTGTTAACTTGCTTGTGGGCCCGTTGAGATACTCAACGATTGGCTCAGATCACTTCGGTTCTTTTGGGAGTTCTTTTTGAGGTTCCCTGTCCCATTAAAATGATTCACAGATATTGTGTGATTACTTGCAGCTAAATATAAGATGAGCTTGCACAGAAGGTGGAATATTGTCCAGTAGGTCGGAACGGTCCTGGTCGGAAAGTGATGGTAATTTTGAGGTTTAACCTACGAGCGCCAAAAACAGGCAGCTTAGGTGGAATACTCTCCAGGGAGTGGAGAGGAGAAAGGAAGTGGATTGTAGATGGTTCCATGACCAGGATACATAGATACAGCCTCTTCTGATTTAGTGAGCACCTTTGACTTTGAGTTGTCTCCCCTTGCTGGGCAAAGTCCCACTGTTGTTACAAATCAGGTTACGACCAGAGACCCAGTCAAAAAGACATTACAGATCAAGGTTCTAAGGCTTATCAGTGGCTAGACATGATAGTAAAACAAGGAGTCTTGTTTAAACTAGGGGAGCTGCTGGTAAAATCTGGGAAGATACAACAATATCTTGATAACACAGCCAGGGGGAGTCACTCACAATAGATAAGAATGATCTTGAAGCTTCAGGGAGCTGCCACATCTTTGTAATATCTTGTCAGCACATCGTCCTAAAGTATCTAAACAGTGGCTAGGTTGGGAGTTTTAGTCCCATGAAATAATTATCTTTACTGGTCATCCTCATCCTCATCATAATCATCATAATTATGTTTACAACTGCCTGGGAACTCCTCTTTCAACACAGAGATTGGATCCAAATACTGACATCACTAACCTGTCATCTCCACTGACACCATCACAATCACCATCCTCCTCCTATTCTTCTCCTCTTCCTCCTCTGGGTGCGGGATGGCGCAGTGGTTAGTGCATCGGCCCAGCAATCTACCAGCCTTGGCTGTTGTGGTTCGAGTCCAGCCTGGGCACCTCTCTTCAGCCGGAGAGACAGGAGCCCCGACACTGATGTGATGTTGGTGAGACTGTGGCTGAAAGATTGCCGAAAACCATGTAAAATCTCAAATCACACGCACTCTTCTTCCTCCTTCTCCTAACGCCAGCCTTGGTGATTGTGGTTCGAGTCCCGCCCGGGTGCCTCTCTTTCAGCCCGGAGAGACAGGAGCCCCAACACAGATGTTGATGTGATGTTGGTGAGATCGTGGTGATGTGGCTGAAAAATTGCCAAAAACCACTTAAAATACCAAATAACTCACTCCTCCTCCTTATCATCATCATCGTCATCATACTCATCAGTTGTCACCATCATCTTCCTCACCAAAATAATAAAGATGAGGTCACATATATAGTGCTGAATTGCATACACTATGATCAAAGTTCAAGCATCCATAACATTTCTCAACTCCCCAGGTAGATGCAAACTTAGCTGCATGTTAGGCACCTGAAGGTTAACATCCCGTTTAAGCTGAGTGCACTGGGCAATCATGAGCAAAGTCATTTGCCCAACATGACACCACTGACATTGTCAGTGTCTCAGTGTGAGGCAGGGTGAACCTTTAAAGGCCTAGAAGCTTTACAACTCAAGCTGGTCACCGATCCAGCTACTTTCCGAGATTTATGTTGCCTTAACTTCTCACGCGTGTGACCTATGTGATGCACAAGATCAGCTCATCCTTACATAACACCTCCAGCATCATTCATATCATCCTCCTCATCTTTTTTGATTTCTCAAAGTATTCTCTAGTGTGAGATTTGACGCAAATTTGCATTTTAACACGTACTCAGCTTCCAATCATAATCATCAATGTAAATGATTCCATTCACCATCCCCCTCATCACTGTAACTGATTCCATTCACCATCCCACTCAGCCATCCAATCAGAGAGCATCCTCAGCATCCTAAGCTAATTAACCGAAATATAATTTTAACTAATAGCAATTTTCATTACATTTGTACTTGATAAGAAAAGTGTTCAAAAATGAGTCCACTAAAACACATTATGTAGAGTCATTAGTTTTCCACCTAAAACCTAGATGAAAGTTCTTCCATGTAAGTTAATGTCTCTGCCCACTCTTATAAACCGACTTGAAAAGTCATTCAGCTTAACCCTTTACACTCTGACATACAAAGATTGCTCAGTGATTAAATCCAAATAAACATTTCAGGCAAAAAACATTAATTGCAATCTCGGACATCTGTTTTCCTGTGCCAGTATTTTTTATCACTGTTAGTTACTCCCAAGATAAAATAATTGCCCGATATCAGTTAAGCAAATTTTCTTATCGCATTATGTTCCCTATCGGACCAAAAAATATGAACAGTGAAGATTTCTGGATCAGATTATACAAGAGTGTTTTAAGAGGTTTGTACTTCAGGCTTATCTCCCCTGTTTTCATAGATTATATCATGGATGTTTTAATTATTACAGTCTATTACGTGTTTATGTATTAGTCTCAGTTCAAGATGGGTCATACATTTCAGTGATGCACCAAGAATCCTGACTATTTGTACTTACTGTAAGTTTGGGTGAGTTGTCAGTAAAATTTCGGATGGAAAACCATAATCTTGTCCTGTCCCAGAATTTTGTAAAATGGAGCCCTGAGCCATTCTAGCTCAAGATAAGCAAGTCTAGACTGTAACCTATATGAAACTGTGGACTGGATTAGTCTCTTGAGGGGAACATACAAGAAAAATAAATTAAATATTTTATGTCTAGTCCAATTTTTAATTTAAACATTCTCGTGAACAGTTGATTGTTTTTCTTGACCTAGCAATCATTTTGTAAAATCTTTAATTATATTTTGTAATGTGTGTTGACTTTCTTAGGTCTCCATGGAAATATATGTTCATGATTTGTATAACTACTAATAAACGAAAGTAAGTTGAGCCATGATCTGTGCTGGGACCTCATAGAACACACGCATCCAGAGCATGCAACTGATTACACATACGGATGGCCGGTTATAATATATTGTGACTGTATTCTGACTTTATGTGCTTCTTGTCGCATTGTTTAAATTGTTGAAATAATCTGGCTTTCTTTCATCTCCTTGATGTGGTTGCATGTTTGAGGATAGTACAGCAGAGCGTTTAGTCACAGGTCCCATGCATTGCATGTGGGTGCACCTACCCAACCTTTCAAAATTAAACGAATACGCCTGAGCATGCCATTCTGGTAGACTTTTATCAAATACCTGTGACTTTAATTATACTAGAATGCCCTGTTTAAAATTATATCCCTTTAATTAGCCTGCCAGCCGCAGGCTTAAGTGGCAACATGGAGAGGGTGATATGCATTACCGATACACACAGTAATTTACAATTAATAACAAGAGAGTGATTAAAGTGACTTAGAGACTTGACAAAAGTCCAGCTGTGCTAGCTACCTGATAGTATGTCATCCAGACCCTGAAGTTTTATTATAACAGAGACAAGCATACAGTCTAGATAGTTTCCCATTCTAAATAGCTGCTGCTTCTGAAGTGAGCACTCTCTCTGAGATCTTATTTATTTTATTACAAATGTATATCATTTCAATTTAATTAAAAAAAATAGAAATATTAATCTTACTTCAGAGACTATATTTTAGTCTAGCTCCCTGATGATATCGTGACTTCTGAGGGACTTGACAAAGTCTAGCTGTCCTCGCTACCTGATAATATTGTGTCTTCTTTGCAAGCTCATCTTATACTTGACTGCCAGTATCAGCTCTCGTCAATATTAATACAAAAGGTTATCATTGGTGATAGTCTTCTATGAATACAATTATAGATACAATATTTATGCTGATTTCAAGATTGAAAAATTGCACTCATCTAAATGTGTGTATATCGTGAACAACTCAGTTTTACTTAAAATATTGATGTGTGTTTTAGGTTGTTTTAATCTGTGTTTACAAAGAAATAATTGGACAGATGTTTTGCTGCAGTGACATAAGCATCGGCTTGAAAAGTTTATAAATTTGGGCATGTCTGGAATCTGTTAACATTTGACCTCCAACCTCTGACCTGATCCTCATTTCCTGCAACTAAGTAAGAGGAATGAAAATATGAACATTTTTGTGGAATAACAGACAGACATCTGGACATTATTTTCATGGCAGCATGTTTTTGGTACTAGAGGAAGTTCTATTTATTTGAGCATTACATTTTCATGGTCTGGCTCTGGCAGATTCAACGACACTATAACTATAACAGGCCTGCCATTTGGCTTGTCGGAACATGTGGGACATGGAAAGAGTTTCAATAGAGTCTTTCAGTCCTGATCAGAGATACAGAATTGTGGGGGGGGGGGGAGATTAAGTTTGGATTAGGGGGACATACATTCAAGTAAGGGAAGAGAGTAGAATATGTAGTAACTTGGCTTTTTCTGCACTTTCTTAGTCTTTTAAATGTGATGGAAAATATATTAATGTTAAGCATTTAACAAGCTTTTCCCTTATGCTTGCAAGATTTTATGGGGGGGGGATGCACACCGGTACTATCCTCGCCTAAATCTGCTCGTCTTTTGTCAAGACCTTAAGGCTGTAAAGTTCCTTAAATACATGTATATGTGTAAAACTATATGCATCTCCTAGCTGTGGACCAAGGGTCATGGGATATTACAGTGGTAAGCTTGGGTGACCTGATAATCTGCCAAGATGACTATGTTGGTGTGAGATGTTCAGTTTTCTATGCCTTGACTCAGGGTCTTGACAAAAGTCCAGAAATTGGTTTGAATCCTGGGTCTCCTCAGCTTTTGTGCAGCTCAGATTTGGTGCCCCTCTGGAGGTCAAAAAACTGAAAGATAGCTGAAAATCACTCGTTCACTCATTTCTAGATTATGCATGTACTTTAACTTCTTTGAAATCTATTTACTTTTATTTTCATTGAAACATTCTTGTTTGTTTTGGACTTTAATAAGAGATTAATTTGATATGCACATTTGAAACCACAATCTTTGACAATGTTCTCTGGTCATTATTCCAACGTTCAAGGACATCTTTCTGTTTATTATGTTTTTTCTATCAGTCAAGACGTTTTAAAGCTTCGAAAGTTTTTTCTTCATTTTTTATTTATCTTTATATGTTTTTTCTAGGCCACCCACAAGTACCCCAAACTTTTGAAGTATTCCACACTCACCATTCATCTTTTTTCTAAAATATATTAGATTTTGTAAGTTCTTCAACCTCAGCAGTTTTATGTAGCAGGCACGACTTGGGTGTAAGTGCAGAAGCACACCAAGTGGAAAGTGTGTGTTTTGAATTAACTGGAGATATAGGCCAGCTGAAGTCTGGGGGAGGGGGGAGGGAGGGGGATTTAAGAGGGTATGTATTTCACAGACAGGGAAGTCTGGCATGGGGAGCTTGTATCTGTCAACTGACGAACCCCAGTTCTTTTGACAGTGCAAAAATGTGAGAGTTTATCTGTTCTGCAGCTGGTCCTACAGCGTTCATTCATGAGGCCAGCACAAAATAAGGACACGTTTTTCTTCAAGTATATTCTTTGTCTTGACACTTTATCAGGAAAATGTTCAACAGCAAGTAAAAATAAAAAATAAATTTTGCCAATTTTAGTTCAGTTTCTGTGTAACTTGTCTGATTTACATCAAGGTCTTTCTAATTCAAATTTGTTTAGATTTTGATCTACACAGTTAACTCTTGAACTGAATTTATGTCGTCATGGCAACATTTAAAAATCTGATGGTTATTGTTTCTATGCAGCTGAAAAGCTTCTGCATAAATTTCTAACACCCTTGACACTGACAGATGTGTACCATAACTCCAATATGATTCAATTTGGAAAGCAACTTGTCCAAACTCTGTAGATTCTCAGATTGGGTGGTATCTTCAAAATTGATTTTAATGTGTTACATGAAGTGACTGTGCTAATGGAAATTGATGATATCTTTAATGATGCTCTTAGCAATCATGCATCCATATCACTGTGATGTCCAAATATCGCTTGAGTGTCTAGGTTCTGTCCTTTAACCCAACAGGGTCATGGGATACTACAGTGGTCAGCTTGTGTGGCCTGATAATCAGCCATTCTTGACAGTTGGGAGTTTGAGTCCTGCCCAGATGTATCTCTGTCACCTTGGAGATGGACTGCTGATGCAGGTGACATAAGGGGGATATGGCTGAAATAGTACTGAAAGCCATGTTAAATCCTATTTCAACCCCATGGGGTTCCCGGGGGTGTCGTTCCAACACCAGAAAGAATAGGACCCCAGTATCCTCATGCTTGACGTAAGAGCTGTCTTAAATGAGGATCTTTTGCTTTCTCTTTCTTACTATTGATCCTGTGTTGTCCCTTTTCCTGATGTGCCTCTTGC
>JAUELE010220220.1:1504-12975 GCA_031471655.1 Diodora aspera | reverse complement strand
CCAACCGTCCGTTATATGACCTCGAATCACACCTATTCACGAAGATCGTCACGACACATAACGTGTTTACTTCGCCGAATGTTACGAGAGTCGCGTCACATGATTGGACGCAAGCGTTCGCTGTGGAAGCTTCACTGATTGGTCAAAACGCCCGCCCCAAGACGATCGTCGTGAATAGGAGTTATTCCAAGGTATATTCTGGACGGTTGGGGGAGTCATTTCGAGGATGTCAGAGGCAATACTACACTAAAGATTGAATTTATTATTTATGTTTACAGCCGAATCTGTGATTCCACAAGATGAAATCATAGCATGCGAATGGAGCTATGCTTATTTCACATGGAAGTACAGCTTAAACGATGGAGGCGTAAGATCGTCAAAAGTATACTTCAAGAACAACATTATAGCTAATTCATTCGGCAAACGTCGTGTAAGTACATTTATTCATCCCTTACTGTTTTACCTACAGTAGTTTGTTATGAATGTACACTCTTAGAACTTGGTTTTATTATCTCGTTGTTTGTAACTTGCGACTTTTGTAGTCCACTCTATAGCGTTGAATGCATATTTGATTTGTGTCGAAGTTGAAATGTTTCAGTAATGAATCCTTGTGATATGCAGGGCAAAAACAGATAAGATACATGTAGCTCAAAAAGAAAAAAAAACAGAAATCAAGTTAGGTCAACCGATTGGTACTAACACCTCTTACCACAAGCTTCGGGTCACCTCTATATTTACTCTTTACTCTAATGTTTGTGAACAATAAATGTTCACAAGAATAACATTACCCTTGTTTACAAAAGTGTATGTTGACAAGGAACAAACAAATACGGATTGCCAAATGTATAAGAAATCATGCCATCCTCTGAGCATGACGAAACTGTGGATGAGTCAAGGGAGATAGAGTTTGATATGTAAACTCTTTACAGTTTTGTCGTCGTTCTTTCTCAAGATGCAGAGTGCCTCTCACTCGGCATTCAAGACGGGAACGCTTTGATGAATCATCAACAGAAATGATCCCGAACGCATGTGCAATAAACTTTCTCACACATCAATGCTGTATGAAATAAATCTGTTTTCCTGAGTTGCAGGATGCTTCTGGTATTGAAAGTGTTTCTTTTTATAACGATATGACTTCTTGGTGCTTTGCGTTTATTGGATTGCCGAAAAAAATAACAGTGACACTAAAACACTGGGTTCATCTTTTCCTTGTTGCCTTTGGCATATTCTCATCGACAGAAACACGTTTCATTGGAGTACAGAGACCGATGGCAACTAATACATCAAACAGATACAGAGTTTCAATTTCGTCTGAAGAGTGTTACCATAAGTGACTCAGGATTGTACGAGTGTCGTATAATCACGCAAACTGGTGACATATACATCCTCAAGGGGAACCTCAGCGTGAAAGGTGAGTTTATTGTACAGTGTGATTTAAATCACGGAAGTGGGTGTTTTAGGGTGTGTGTGTGTCTAAGTGGTACGGATGTTTCGTGTACATGTATATAGTGAGGATTTATTATACATGTAGTTGGCGTTTTATTTTAGTTGGCGTGTACCACCTAGACTATGGTATCTCTTACCTAGACCTAGACTTTGATATAGATTGCCTCCTTTTTCTGTATATTATACCTCGAGAACCGTGGCCAAACATTGGAATTATATTTGGCATACACCGTCTGGGCATTTGTTGCACGAACTGATTCGTTTGCGGAGGTCATAAGTCAAAGGGCGTGTTCAGTGTTGCTACATATTGATATTCCGTTTAGGCAAGATACGTCTAGAACCATTGGCTCAACTATAATATTAGACATGTACACACAGTTACTGGTCTTTAATCGTACGGATTGATTAGATTTGGGAGGCCATGGGTCAAAGGACGTGGTCGCCATTCCTAAAAATCGATTTTCCTTTTTGTGTTGGATAATTCAGGAATTCTTTGGTTAACTTTACCTTTGTCTGGTATACGCTGCCAGGCATTGTTCACATCAAGTCAAGTGACATCAAAATGACCAGTAAGCAATATATTATGTTGTTGTATGGTCCAATTGTAGACACCGTTGGATGGACATGGGTCAGAACAACTTTCATAGAACACGTTAGTCAAAACCGCAACACTGTACTCGCTCAATTGTCTATTTGAGGGATGGTCATTTCATCGTCTTGTAGTTTCACTAAATGTACATAGGGACTTGTTGAGGGAGCAGTGATAGTTTGAATAAATACGATAATTTGCTGCTCAACGTACGTAGTCGTGCACACGTTTTCGAGCGCTGGTTGACGGTTTCCAACTGTAATGATCAACTGTGACTTAACGCACCACCAGACATACCACTTTAAACAAAATACCAATCTCTTATTTCGCATGCATTGAAAACAGATTATACCTGACCCCGCTGCTAGGTGATAAGTATCAACGCTCAACTGAGCACGCGCACGTCGATGCATGTGCAGTCACACACTATTACCAAAGGGTCGTCTCAGTAGCATAAAACGACACTTTTTCATGGTTGCTTAAAGTTATGCTTTAACATGTTTCTTTTGTTTGAGTTTGTATATCTGTACTTTTCATATGCTTACATAAAATCAAAAATTTCTTCATGGCTATTTGTGCATGTGTTGGGCACCTTGCAATTGTTGAGACGATAGGCAGCACAATCAAGCTTTCTTTTAGGACATGGTCTTTGTTTTGATACCGCCCCTGTTTTGATGGTTTCAATGACAAGTGAATAAACCTGAAGGTAAGCTAAAGCTCTGCTTGCTCAGACAAACACTATATCAATACAACGTTTTCTCTATTTTTGTTTCTCCAATGTAACATAAACAAATAAATATATTACAGTGTCAGTGGTATTGTGCGTATCACGTTTCGTGTTGAGGATAGCTCAGTAAGCACGCTTTTTTGTATATGTTACATCTAATCAAACTTTTATGTCATTTAATATTGTATAACTTGCAAAATACCAATATTGTTTTGCCTCATATCAGTTAATTTACATAAAATATATAGCCTTTATTTGAAAAGCCACTGTGGGCTGCAATAATTGCACCGTGTACATTTTGACAAAATATCCCTCCTGTAAACTTGTATTTCGAAATAAGAAAACGTATTACTAGCCAAATATAATACTAGTGCTATGTTTCCTAATTAGATATTTTGATAATTCATAGCTTGATTCGTTGTTACCTGTCTTTAATATGCAAATATCTTTTCCCTTTTTTCAATTCCGACACTATTTTAGTATTCCATTGGCAAGCAGAACTAGCACCAATCATCAGATGAAGTATCTGCTTTGAGTACAGTCAGAGGACACTTTCCACGTGATGTGATCTCTTGGTTTCACTTTATTTTGGCCTGTCCTATACACTGTACATATCAGACCGGGTAGCAGTTATATAGCTTTGTTAGTTACGAACATACGTTTAGTTCTGTTGTGATTTCAATTTCGTTTTAAGTCAGCTTCTTAGCTTTAGGTATACAACACTGCGACAGGTTCAGCATAGCTACTCAACAGATGATACTGCGAGTCACAATCCTTATCGCCGTAGCAGAATGCATGGCATCCCTTGTATGGCAACGTCATGCTCCTCAACAAGATGTAACACTAAACCGATGATCGATGATCGGAGACAACTTTGTGCAGTTTTGGCGCTGCGCAAAACACAACATATGAGTGGTTACAATGGACAACTTTCGACAAAATAACATGTATTTTTGTTTAGAACTTCAATGAAACAATAAGAATTGCTTTATTTGTATTTATAACGTCTAGTGTTAATTTGTGTTTAAGGAACTGACTTGGAACAGCATCTTATTCGAATCCATTTGCTGTAAGACATTTATGCCAAGCAATAGTTTACTAACTCTTGATTTTACGCTTACACGATTCAGTGCCGTTTAGACAAAGATAACAAAGATAAACACGTTGACGCAACACGGACATAAAACGCAGCATATGAGATTCTGATTCAGTGGCATAAAGAAGACATAAAAGGTTTTTAGGTAATCCCATTTGATTGGGGACATAGCCATACTATTTCTATTTTCGACCCTTCAAGGATCAAAGGTATGTGCGTGAAACTCTTTGCGCTTCATTTTCCTCTCAGCACAGCGATGCAGAATAATTTATCTGTTGTCAGCTGCGTTGGGACTTCAGTTACATAATTAAAGGCTTCTTACAGCAAATCTGATTTCACGCAAAGACCTGATTTTACAAGATGTCAATATCAGCAGTGTAAACTTTGACTTAAGCTTCCAAGTTTCTATTGCACATGCGTGAGTTTAAAGCTAATACAATAAAATAGCGTTTGATCGAGAATTGTACAAAGAACAGATTTGCGCTCATACAATGTCTGATTTCATACTCGTGACAATTCGAGAGGTGTATAATCGTCTGCAGGGGAATAATATAAACCAATACTCGCCAAAAGGTTTGCAAGATATGACTGGAACCGTACACAAGTTGCGTACCACTTATGTAAATAAAGAAATAAGAAACTCTGTTCTTTTAGCCCCACCACCTATATGTGCCTCTGAAAGATAAAAATTGTATATTGTTAAACTTGACAACAAAGTGTCAGCCTAAGATGTCAATTAAATGTTGATACTATGTGTTGGTGGTCTGCTTGGGTTGTGCATGTTCTGAGTTTCATATGTGTACACTAAATAAAACTGGTAAACAACTGGACAAAAATCATTCTTAAATTTATACCATCCAATTGGATGTTTGTGTAGACTCTTCGATCGTCTATCCAGTTTTAACTGTTGATTGCATAGCTGAGAAAGGAAGAAGTGTGCCGCTCTGAGAACACAGCTCCTAGTATGACTAAGCAAGAGTTCGGTGAGATTCGGTACAGACTGTAAGCCTTGCCGCGGGGGATTGACAAATGCCTACATCCAGGCGTATGGTAACAGATTTATATCAAGCCAAAACTAATTATGTTGTGGTTATGATTACACTTCTGTAAACTGTAGGGTAGGTACAGGTCTCTAATTTCCTTTTTGGTTTTGAATTAAGCAACAGAATATGGCCTGCTAATTTACAGTCCTGAAAGATGTTTGCAAGCCACCACACAATAATAGTATCGGTACCACAATCCGGGGATCGGTCGGGCAAACAGAACCACAGCCATTTGTAGGTCTTGTAAGTAAGTATGAAGTTTCGCGTCATTTTGCTCATCATGCTATTTATTACATTTTAACGTGATGAAATGATATTAGATTTTATTTTATTTGTAAATTGTGTCACAAGACACTGATGAATGTGAATATAGTTTATATTGCAAGTGAATACATGTATATTGGATTAAATCATAATTTACAGGTTTATGCCTTATCGGCAATGCTGTTTTATATTATACTAAATGTCATCGTTTGTGGTGTGACGTATATTACCATTAACAACCTTGACATTCAATGACGCCAGCAAATAGGTTTTCATTGCATTGTTATTGGTTGAATTGCAGATATTTGTGGACTGTTTAAGGACTCGATTTACAGAAATATTGATTTACGTTTAAGGAACGGTCTTTGAGCTGCCTTTGGGAAGATCTGTTAATATAGGATTATATTACATTCATGTTACAACGTCGCTACAAACTTCATTTATGATCCCAAACTATCAATAATAAGTTACTAAACTGACGTTCAAAAGAAACTTTACCACTTTCAAACATAAAAATACCGAAATCTGAACAACCAGTTGCAACACAGTGAATGTGAAAGACACAGCCCCAACTCAACATTGCTGTATGCAGAACATGGTCATCGTGTAAGGGATGGTTTTTGGAAACAATACAAAAAAGTGAAATGCACGTGCAGTACATGCAACCATAACCGGACATGCAATACGGGTATAAAAGAGATACCGACAGCATGTCAGATGTCCACATTGTGAAAAAAACACACTATAAACATGCCACGCCTCACACCAGTACAACGCGAGCGAGACCTAAGTATGGTACAGATGGGTGCCACCCATGCCCTCAGTGCGAGAACGTTTGATTGTGTTGCAGTTACCAACCTGATGCAACATTACAGACAGACTGGGCAGACAACAGACAGGAAAAAAACGGGTAGACCCATGATGACCGGTACTTGCGAACCTTACATCCCCGGAATCGCTTCCTGACAGTGACGTCATCAGCGAAGAATGCATTAGGTTACATGGTTAGCCGACAAACAGTTGCCATACGACTCAGGGCTCAGGCAATAAGAGCTTACATACCATATAGGGGACAGCCACTGACAGCGCAACATCGTCGTCAGAGATTAAGATGGGCCGAAACTGTACGACGTTGGCAGCGACGTGACTGGCAGAGGGTCGTTTTCACTGATGAAAGCCGGTTCTGCTTGAATAGGGCTGATGGACGGCAACATGTGTACCGCAGGAGGGGTGAACGAATGGCGGCATGCTGTGTTTAGGAGGTTGTTCCGTACGGAGGAGGTGGTGTTATGGTTTGGGGAAGGGTTTGTGGACAGGAGAGGACGCCATTGGTCATTGTTAATGGCAACCTGACAGCTCAGCGTTACATTGATCAGATCCTTCGTCCAACTGTACTCCCATTTCTTCAACAGCAGCCCAATGGTGTCCTGTATCAGCATACCAACTCCAGGCCCCACACAGCCCACATCGTCCAGGATGTCCTTGCAGCCAACAACGTAATGGTGTTGCCGTGGCCTGAACGTTCACCAGACATGTCCTCAATTGAACACCTCTGGGATGTCATGGATCGTCGTGTGCGACAGAGACCACACACCCCCATATAACAGACAAGACCTGATCCTGGCCCTTCAAGACGAATGGCAACGTATACCACGTGACGTCATCAGATGTCTGACGTTTTCGGTGCGGCGGAGGGTTGCTGCATGTATTGGGACAGGGGGTGGTCACACACGCCCCATTATTGAACTTGAGGGATTTTCTGTGTAAGCTGCCTCTTTGCCATTACGTCGAACATTCAATTTTGTTACCCCACCTCCATATGAGCAGCTAAGACATCATTATCAGACGCTGTATGATTGTCATTTCCAGTGTTCATTACGTTGACATTTTGATCATTTCAGTACATTTTCTTTCATGCATCTGTCTATTAAGCTTTTGTTCTAGAGCTATTTAAATCGGTGGTAAAGTTTCTTTTGGACGTCAATTTACATGCTAATGTAAATGTTTCCAACAGTGCACGGAATCTATTGGTCTCGATAGAACACGTTTAATATAGAATAAATCGCTCTCACTTTGAGTCAACATTTGAAAAATATCCTACATGATATGATCGATATATATCCGTGTCCTGATAGATAGGTAGTATTCCTAACGGCAGTTTCTATCTTGACGTTTGACTTAGATGTTCTTTTTTTTCTTTTTCTTTCTTTGTTGTATCCTCATAAAATTTTCAGCGAACGTAGCCATCACGAAAACAGATGACTGCAGGCAGGATACACTTGCGTCACTTCAAGGCATGAAGAAAAAGGATGCTCTGGTTACAACACTGCAGAGGTCAAAAATAAAGAAAACAGCAAAGACTATGTATTATATCTTAGAAGAGCTATTACGTGTGCGCAACTCTCTACAGCATGCTAGGTATTTTTAAATTCTGCGTGAACTCCGGTTATAGCAAATTAATTGACAGAATTAATCGGGTTAACTTTCAGCCGCCACCCGACTGTAACTCAGTTTGATACATTTGATGTTTGAGGCAGGTCTTTGCATTTCATGGATTTAACCGAATAAAAAGTTTCAAGTTAAAAAGAAACTTGTGTGTAATTAGAGGCATCTGTCAAACCACAAATCTTGTTTTGTTAAAGTTTAAAGTTCGGTGAAAGAATAATATATTTAAGGTAGTGTACAACCTGGCAATGTTAAAATTTAAACTGCCGACAAATGTAAAACAATTGCCCCCGCAAATGTAAACGCTGACGGAAAATGTAAAACTTTTAACGTCAAATGTAAAAACATTCGTCAAACGAAAATGTAAAACGATTTTGCGCGAAATGTAAAAACGGTATCGACATGAATTGTAAAAGAAAATTCCAAAAATGTAAAATCTTTGAAGAACTGTAGGAGATTGGATGGCGAATCGATGATTACAATTGATCGTTGTCGTCTTTTGGTCTTTCCCCACGATGGGTATATATTTTATTGGTTTTAGCTACGGCATCTGTGTTGACGTCTGTAGAGGGCTAGGGTTACCTTCTGCGTGAGCGTGTGAATGTTTGTCCATCCTGTAGACGTGCTACCTTATTCGACCAATTATGCTGATCATTTGGGGTCGTAGCTGTGTGGATAGGTGATTGAGAATAGGTGTGGGGAGAGTTTGGGGTTGGTGAGGGAATGGATTGGTATGGGTGTGATGAGAGTGTGTTTTGTGGTAGTGGTGTTGATTGCTGTGTGTGGGGTGTTCTCGCGAAGGGATGTGGATGAGGGTTGGGGGTGTAGGGGGTTATTTGTGTGGGGGCAGTGACGGATCCAAAGGATGGGAGGAGCAGGAAATCCGCTAGGACTGACATTGTGCAGTTTGGACCCCCCTACACATACATAACACCTTCTCCACTAAACGTTATAATAGTTGTCCTAAAATAGCCCTTCCCACTCTCGATATTTTGATCTTTGAATCTTACATCCTGCATCCGCTTCAGTCGGGGAATGATGTGTGAATGGGATTTTTTGATGAGTAGGTGTGCTTGCACGTGCGTGCGTAGGAACATAGGTTATTGGCCGTTGGTGTTAAGGGACTGAATGAAGGTGATTTTTTCATGGAATGAAGGGTGGATTGGTAGGTGTGTGCGCATGCGGTGGGTGTGTGGCAGGTTTGTGTGTGTGTGGGGGGGGGGAAATTGAGTGTGCAGGAGTAAATCTCCTTACCGAATCACCGCCAAACGCTATCCCATCCCAGCAACTACTCACCCCAGACAAATTCCCCACACCCCCAACTCCATCCGATCACACGTTCAACGTTCACCCACGTCCACACCATCCCCCGAAAAGTGACCAAAACCTACCAATCTACACATCAACCCACCCACTCCCACACATCCATTAAGCAACAACCACAACACTCACATTTAAATTCTACCCCGTGCACCAGCACACACCAAACAGTAACCCTAAGCCCACCCCCACTCCCGACACGCACGCACACACACCTCACACCTTCACACGCCAAACGTATCTCCATCCTTAACCCCATACTCTGCCATACATAAATAATATCTCAGTGTCCTCATTGTTTGTTTTTGTTCACATTTGCAGGTATTGTTTTTCACATTTTCCGCCAAACGTTGTTTTACATTTTTGGTTAAGCTGCTTTACAAATTCTAGTTTACATTTCCCGGTCGTTTTACATATTTAAATTGGTGGGTTGTACAGTATTTGGTTTCGGTATAAAGGATAATGTTTCTTTACAAACCCGAGCGTTGTACTTATCTCCTTCGAGTCAATTACGTCACTACAGTACGTCTATGCGAGGCAACATTGTTGACGAATATATCCTATTGTGCTCAACAACAAAGTACTAGGGCATGTAGATTGATATAAATTTAGTATACGTCGATCAGCATTAATGTCACTATTTCACTGATTTCACTCATGTAATACTTGGTTGGGATGTTTTCTTAATGCCTTTTATGTTCTTCTCTCTCATTTCTGCATATCACATTACTTTCTGAATAATCTTAATAACTGCAAATATTTCGTTTAATAAAATTTAATAACAGTCATAACCAAAAATCTAACTTACAAAGAACCAGTTCTAAAAGCAGAAATATACAAAATGTCTATGCCCTTCATGTCAGAATTGTTAGTTTATTTTTGTCTTGTGTTTAGTCAGGTTTTTAAAAGCCCTTTAACGACTTGTCTAAGGGCTCAGAAGTTATACAGCAATCCCTAGCTACAATTTGTAAGCGTAAAGTGTTATAGCTTACAGTAGTTAACCTGAAAGGCTCACAAGGTTCTGGAAGCGACAGCTGAGCCACTCTACGTTCTATCTTTACATACCACTTTCACTGTCTCAATTCTTGATTTAGTAGAAGTTTAGATACACAGTGTTGAGACAAGAGATTAAACAGGAATATAAGCAAGGGGAACAACAGAGAAGAGCGGATGCTTTACCATAAGTAGGAGATTTTCGAAAATGGCAGATGATGATTTTGCAAAGAAGTGGCAAGTTCTAGAACTGAACTCGTAAAAACTATACACATGTAGTAGGCAGGACGTTTTCGCAATGTATTGAATGGATATCACAGAAAAAGATGTAACAAATATGGAATAAAGAACGAAATTTCGGGATGTTTGAAGAAAATGCATTCTTTAATTCCTAAAATATTAGCCAAAAGCTTCGATTTGCAACAGTAGCCTTACACAGGCTAATTTCTTACACCCTGTGTATTATGGCGGATTCTGTGAGATGTCGGCGTTCTTTAGAATCCTGACGATCATTTATATAACTCAACATTCTCCCAAGAGAGTGCGCAGCATGTACTGGTATATATCTTGAGAACACAGTGAGAGGTCATTGAAGCATGGGTAAAATATCAGATTCCAATCTGACATTAATATTATAATGCATCGTGATTTTACGGTAGCATCTATAAACAAACTGAAGACCGGATGCTGCAGGAGAGCGGAGAATGTATGTGTTTCTTCAGCTAGTTCCTTGTCTCGCTGTTAGTTTGGCAAAAAACTTACTCCAGGAAGCAGGATACCGATTATAGAAGCTTTATAGATTCAAAATTTGAGTCAAACACAAATACGATAAAATGGCAAATTCAAATACTATAAAAACGTAAACACAACTAAGAATTAGTCTATGGAATATTTAACCAAACTTAATTATATGGTTTGTTTATTGTTTGTGCATGTTCCTTCAAGAGACTGGCTTCTACAATCAACAAATCCACAAATAAGCCTAGACTTACTTTACTTGAGCTAGACTGACTTATGGCTCTATAAGAAAAGAGGTAGGCATGTATAAACTAACAAACATTACACGTTATGTATGTCATCATTGGTGAACTGGTAAAGTGGAAGGCATGGAACGTGACTTGGTCATATTGTAGTGGTGTTCTTGTCGGCCTATCAAGTAGCAGTTGGCATTAAACTTTAATCCATTAAGATTAATCGGTTTTAATTATTAATACACTTAATCACAATTATCACGAACATATAATTTTCAGTTTGTGAAATGAGGACAGCTACTAGCTCACCATTTTCCTTTGATTTTATGTCAGTAGTAGTAGTAGCAGTAGTAGTAGTTCTGCTCCACATCCGTCTAAGCAAGAATAGGCTAACTGATCCCAAATTGTGGACTGTCTAAATATAAAAAACATCTAAAGAAAAATAAAATGAAATATTGCATGGATAATTTTAGTTTACAGTTGCAGCAGTGGCAGTGGCTATAATAATTGTAGCAGTACGATGTGTATTACAAGATCGTAACGGGGGGGGGGGGGGGCGCCCCCCCCCACTTTAACA
>JAUELE010220209.1:0-12977 GCA_031471655.1 Diodora aspera | reverse complement strand
CGTCTACTTTTGAAGTAACGGTGCTACGTCGGTATGCATGAGACCGAAGTAACACTAACTTCGGAAGTAGCAAGGACTCGCCGAACTACTTGGCCTGAATATCTTCCTCAGGCGGTCTGGTATTTTCCCCAAAAGCTTCCAAACAACGTGATGTAATTACCAAGCAGATGCCCAACTTACGGTACAACAACCGAATCCCATATGTTAGGTCATTACTGGCGACAAGTGCTCCATCGATCGTCATACCTGGGCCAATAGCCAGGCTGTATCAATCGATAAACCAGGGGTACGTGATGTTGCTTGATTTGCCAGATTCCGTTGCATTTAATGTGATTGCATAAAGCAGGCCTCCCGAATCACGAAAGTTGCTTTGTAATAACATTGTGTTCCGGTTACATGTGAGCACGAATCGTCCCACGTGACCAACTATCTATCTCCTGCTCTGCCCACAAGCGGTCACTAACGGTTCTTTATAAAACTTTAATTACGCAGAGTTATCGTTCCTGTTGCGCGTGACATCGCGTTGTTCAACGCTTGTCCCACGTGACTTTCCTTTCCCAAGTGTAGTTTTAGGTTTTGGATACTTTAAACAGTTACTGTTTGTCGTTTGCCGTTACTTGAAACGTCCAATCTCCCTACTTTAAAATTCTAAATGATCTTCGCGAACGAGATCCCGCGAGAGTTTGTCGCATGATCGCTAGAAGGACGCAATTTTGATTCAAATATATAATGCAGTCACGGCCGCCATTTTCTTTTGCCGCGAGCGGGGACTTTAGAAATGAATATTTTAACGACATTTGCCAGTTTCTACTGAAGGGATTTATTAAAAATGAATTTTTAAACACAAACGAATAAGGATTCAGAAAATCTAAACTCGTTTCAATTGTGCTTGTCTTTCATCCGTCGGTATCAGCCAGTGCATTCAATTAATGAAATTAAATGCAATTTGTTGATAGTTTCAATTAATTTCCATATGTAATGACTCAGAATATTTTTTTTGTCATTTTTACGTGAGCTGGAAGAAACAGAACCTTGGTCGACCTTTTTAAACTCGGGATGGTAGCTCGAATGTTCATGACTGATAAAGCACGTCAAGGTCGTGTAATTTTGAATCTTGATTGAGATCCAAACATGGCTGTGGGGCTTACATTTTTATAATGACGAATTCATTTGTGATCAAAGATTATTTGTGAAATATTATAAACTGTATTGAAAATGTAAAATATTTAGTGAAAACTACTTTGAATATTTTTTAAGTTTCTGTTGAGAGGAACTCAATATTTCTACTCTTGTAACGTTAATCCCTTTATATGTTTAACATGTTTAACACTATAATTTTGGGGATGTTGCAGCTATTGGCCCTACATCTGAGACCATACATTCTACTGTTTATTTGTAGACTGTCAATTGGGTGTCACCCCCTCTGATGGTGTCACTTGGTGAGATCCGCACTGCGTAGTGACGCTGTCGTGGTTTAGATATTGATTCACGGTCAACTCAAAACAATTCATACTGACGTGCAAAAGAAACGATACAAAATGATTTCCATTATTTTCACTTACATCTTTATGTCATAGTGGATCAAACGGATGCTTGAATTTCAGTGAGTGTAATTTGATTGATATCATGTCATTGATAAAACGTCCTAATCTTGAAGGGATATCTCACGTATATCCCCCGCATTTGTGAATTTATTCAGTAGTCTCTCAAAATCTTGGTATCGTTTCTTTTGCACGTCAGTATAATAGAAATAATAAATCTCAGTTTTAGTTGCCTTGTAAACAAGCATTGGGTTATTGGTGCCCTATTCTGTTCTGAGTTATACCATACCACTTTCGGCAAGCCTCGCGATGTGAATTTATAAAGACGGTAAAAAGAGGATAAGAGGAAATATTACATTTATGATAACCGGACCATGCCTAATTTTGTTAATAAACGGAAAACTGGCTCGATGCAAATTTCGGACGTTTTTGGCTGTAAGAAGATACGAACAGAATTAAAACTGTTGACAGACACGGAGCGTCCCTGAAAGGGAAAACCTGAAATAGACATCCAATATGGATGCCCTGAACGTGTCACGTGTCTTCATCATATAAACAAACTGGCACCTAATGGATACTCGTGTCTTGGCAGATTCAGAAACAGCATAATAGCTGCCTCGACAATGACTTAATTTGCATATCATCTTTACAGGTAAAATTACCTTAATTGGATAATGCAGGTAACCAAAGAACAGACCCTCGGGGCGGTTTATGTTTATCGGAATCCTGACAATTTGTAGTCACTTAACAAATTAGTCTTAATGACCTTAATACGTTTATTCAGCATTCAAGGCAAGGCGTATAATTAGATCGTTTCTACAACAATAGTGACACAATTTGGGTTATTTTCGATGTTTATCCGGGTTATCAAAGTACTCAATTCAGGTAAATTGCACTGTGCCTTGTTGTAAGATTTTTAATTCAGTACCGTGTTATTGGCAACGATAGAAAACGTAAAATGGAGTTAACCATAATTCGTTTTGATTGTAGGGTTCGCGGCTACTTTTTGTAAAACCTTGCAAGAACTGCATTAATAAGGTTTGTTAAATCATTACTGTGCATTGGCAATGATTAAAAAGAATGAAAAAAGGAGGTAACTGTAATTCGTTTTAATTTTAGGTGTCCGAGCCAACTTTTCGTAACACATTGCAAGAACCGAATTTAGTTCAGTATTAAGTATTGGTAATGATAGAAAACGGAAAACAGAGTTAACAATAATTCGTTTTAATTTTAGCGTTTGGACCCACTTTTTGCAAAACCTTGTAAGAAATGCATTAATAAAGTCTTTTTTGAAAATATCTTTACAAAAACATCGAAAAACATTTTTGGACAAAAATTACTGTTGAAAAAATTCGTAAACCTTCCGAAAATGTTACACTTGTAAATGCATGCATTCGGCTCATATTCAGAAAGCATTCGGAAGTCGACTTAATATTCGTCGGTGAACCCGCAGAGAAAGGTTTGGAATGAGACTGGCTATTTGAAAGTAGAAAATAATTCCGTCTGCATCTGACGGTACTAAGGGAACACGGCGTTATTTAATTAGGCATATACTTTTGCAATGTATGATTTACAGTTTTTGTTATTGATTTCCGACAAATAGCACCAGACCTATTTTAGCGTTCGGGAGCACGCATCAAACTTTAACGTTTTTTCCCAAATCCAACGAAGGTGTTCGTTGGAAAGGCTTTAACTTGATAAATTTGGCAAATTTTGAATAATACCTTTAAGACCATATTAACTGTTTTCGGGGAATTGGTTATGACTCAAACACTTAGTTTCATGCGAAAGAAACTACATTTCCGTTTTGTATTCAAATTTATTAAAACGTTATTAAGGGAAACCGACACTCACTTTTGAAATGTTTTGTTAAACAAACACTATTGCAGTTATGTATACACACATGAAGTGAAGAGGTTATTTAAAGCTGCCATCAACAAAAATGAAGTGGATGTTTTATTATTAAAACATTTTATATTATTTCTGAAATATTTATCATCTGTGAGTAATGAAATCCACAAAATCGATATTTGATACAAAAAGCTTTTGTAGCGAGTATCTAGGCATGCTATGTTATATAATGGAATCGACATTATATTGGGTACTTTGAATCAATGTGTTTGTGATTGACAGATATATACAACTGGAGACAGCGCCTGCATCGATTGGGTATATTCCTGGCGAGCTCGTGAAGATTGCACTGAGTGAACTGTCACGTGACATTTAGTTATTCTGGTGTACCTTCATCGGCTATTCTACTAATTTAGTTCATAACTTCGACCGTGTGTTTTGTCTTTGTATTTAAATTGTTTTGTCCTGTGTTTTGTTTTAAGGTTTTCATGTACATAGTATTTTGTTTTCGGTACGTTGGGAGCACATTTGATGAAGTTTTTAGAAAAAGTATTATTTTTGTTGTATTTGGGTTTTAGGTAGATTTTAATTTTTTTTAACTGTCAAGCATTTTATATCTAGCACCGGAAACCACCATACAGACCACAAACACACGCACACACACATAGACTCGCTCAGATGGACGGGACACGAACATACACTGACACTAGCGCGCGCACACATACAATAACACTCACACGGACACAAATGCAAGCACACACTCACAAACACCCAGCCACACACTAACACACGCTCGTATACGAACACATATGGGCACACACAACTTCAACATGAGTCTTGCCTGAAAGTCTCAAGTTAATAGATCTCAGTAGCTAATTATTCCAACAGGTGGAATGAAATACTTGGTGATGCAATTCAGAAGTTTATCATATTTCAAAAAAGCTTTAAAATAGAACTATATGTTTTAACGACTGACCTTTATGAATTCATGTTTCAAGCAACAGAATCAATACTTTCTAAAATTTCATTCAACATTTAACAGTTCTAAATTTACATTTAAGAGGATGACTCGCTGTGGGGAAGTTTTTGTCTGTTGGGGGGAGGTGGAGGGGAGGGAGGGGGGATGGAGGAGAGAAGAACTAGAGAGAACAGCCTGGGAGGCAGTGATGTGAATATGAAACACAAAAATAGAAACTCTAGTGAGGTTATCTGACAGAAATCTTATCAGGGTGTACAAAGTTAAGTTTCTTTCGACGCCTTCTGTTCTCCATTAGCCATCCTGTTTCCATTCCTTGGCCCCCGAGCTCCCTTTGGACAGAAGGGGATGGGGGGGGGGGGGGGCAACCCGCGTCAGGGAACCTTAGCCCCTCCCCGCCCCCCCCCCCCATCGGGGAAAAAATAACAATTCTTTGGGAAAAAATCATAGAAAATGTGTGTATTTCATTTTATTTTTCGAAAATTTGTGTATTTGCCAGGGATTTCATTGCCCCCGTCGGGGATCTCAGCAACAACTCCCCCACCCCACCCCAGTCGGGGAATTCATGGTGCCATAGGTGCTTTGGACCCACAGGATCAGAAGCGATGTACCCTCTGTTCCCTCACTCCCCCTCCTATCCGAGGGCCTGTTTGCAATGACAGAAATGAGACAAAATTGCAACGGGATTTAGAAGGGGACGTGCCACGCCAAATAGACTACTTCAAGTTCTGGTTAGGAAAAATTTCGATGTGTTTGACAAGTGAAAATTTCCAGGTTTTCAGCAAATCAAGTAACTCTTCACATCTCTCTATCAAACACTCAATTACTGCCGCCGTTCTGTTGTGCGCATTTCACGAGCAACTCGAGCATCTCGAAAGTCAGCGTTTAAACGGGCGTTGCTTTTTTTCTTAAACGTGAAATTGACAAATTTGCTTTGAAACTAACATGGAATTGGGTGATGGTTGTAAATTGCCTCAATCGCATTCGTTTTGGTCCCCAGAATACATCAGCATATTTGAGTGAATTAATCACTGTAATGCCTTTTGCGCGAATCTCTTAAAGAGGCAACGCTTAGAAGTGAATACTGCAGCGTGCAAGAACATGCACGTGCGGTGCACTCGTAGTCGTTCGCTGCTGCAGCTTCACGATAACAGTTTGCTGAAACCACGTACATTTTATTTTGCAGTGAAAATTGTGGTTGCTGTTATATACTCAGCACAATAAATTAAGGATCGGCGTAATGGCCTTCATAATTATAATTGTCAAAGCTAATAATGATGAGTAAATAAATACGTTTTACTGATAAATGTTTATTTTATAAAATGAACAGAGGAAATGTGCAGTTGCATGAAAAGAAGGTTACGTTCGTTGCTTTTGATACTCGTGGCACGTTCAGGTGTTTTTTTCACATTTCTGGTCAGTTTTAAAGTACCGATTTTTAGCATATTTTGTTTTCAGCAAGTCGCTACATGAAAAGTCAATAATCAAGCATCGTGTATTATCAATCATTTTGGATATTTCACCTAACTGCTGCGAAAACCATGGCTTCAAAGGAATCCAACCCTTCAATCGTTGGTATAAAAAGAGTATAGGAATATTGTAGCTATATATTTTGTTACGTGTTTGTACAATTTTAAAGGTGTACGGCCGACAGAAAACATTTAGTCTTGCTTTGGGGTTGGGGGAAACCTTAGCTCCCTTGTCGGGGAAAAGTGTAGCAATTCGTAGGGGAAAATGTCAGAGACATTTGAGTATTTTATTGTTTACTTTACTGCTTCGTTACAAGTTGAAGCTGTTTGGTTTCGGAAATCGAGACATACGGATTATCGACGTCCGGATTAGGCTCGATAGTTTTTTGAAAATTGTGTATATGGCTTGGCAAATGTTCCTTTTTTTAGCCCCCCCCCCTTTTATCGGGGATCTCGCCCCCTTCACCCGTCGGGGAGTTCCTGGAGCCACCCCTGGTTCCTGGACGGAATATTTTTTTTTATAGCTTTACAGGGCGGATAAATACTTTTGGGTTCTGGGTGGGGGTGGGGAGGGGTGGGGCATAAATTCTTATTAGGTCAAAAGGTCATATTCTCGCATTGTAGAGAGCAGTATAATTAGGCACTATTTGGTACGTTCGGACGTACATGTATTCACGCACTAACTTGATAATGTCTTCGAAATGTCACGGAAACTATACTGACGTCCAAAAGAAAGTATACCAAATGATTTCAATTATTTTCCCTTACGTCTTAGTGCCATAGTTGATCTAAAGGATGCTTGGATTTCGATGAGTGTAATTTGATTGACATCTCATTGATAAACCTTCCAAGTCTTGAAGGGATATCTCTTGTAAATCCAACACATTTGTGAATTTATTCAGTAGTCTCTCAAAATCTTGGTATACTTTCTTTTGGATGTCAGTATATATTAAAACTGAGCATTTTGCAAGCTTTTCCCTTCAGGAAACATTTTTGCAATCACTTTTGGTGATCTTTCGAAAAAATTCGATGTGCTAGTTTGAAAATTTATTTATTTATTTATTTATTTATTTATTTATTTATTTATTTATTTAATTTACTTACTTACTCACTTATTTCGGAGTTGAAAACAAGACGTATTCGGTGCAATAATATACTGAAGACAAACGTTCAACATCATGTCAAGTATTGTCAAGTTCATGTCGAATAGTGAATCAATCAACGCATGCGCATTGAGATAATTGACAAGGAGTAAACGAGCTTAAGCTGGTGGGATGGTCCATATGTTGGCGAGAAAGCTTCTTTCATATTTAATTAAGATAACATTGAAATTTACTCTCCAAAACATACGCTTTTGCACACGCGCCTTTCAATATGGCTGCCTTTCAAAATCTCGAAGCGTCTCGCGCGGCGCGTGGCCTCTTTATAGCCTCGATCTGGTGTGAAATGCGATCCGAAACCCAACCGAGTCGTCGCTATTCATATTTACATCCAACAAAGATTAAGAGTTCGACTTTTCTCGGGTACGCAACACTAGAACGGAACACGGAGCTGGAAGATCGAACCACAGCGAGGTGTATTTGAAGACCGAGTAGAAGGCGTACGTTGACAACATACATTTTAGTTTGAAGACGTAGTCGATATCACGGCTTAGAAACCTCTGTAAAATCTATTAAGGCTAGAGTAGACCAGTCCTGGGACAGTTTTATGGTTGAAGGAAAAATACACGCTTCAACAACTCATTGTTTTGAGTATTTGTTTTGTAAAATGTCTGTTGAAGAAATCGAACTGAAGAATTCTTTGTGTGGCTTCGACTTCATAGGTTCGGAGTTGTATTCTAGCGCAGTGAATAGTCATCTTCCGTAAAGTGCAGAATGAAACTTGTCTGTCTGTGTGACTGTGTGTGTGTCTTTCTTTCTCTCTCTCTTTCTCTCTTACACACACTCGTGTGGCCTGTGTCTTCTGTCTCTGTATGTCTCTGTCCTTCTGTTTGTCTTCTCTCTCTCTCTCACACAAACACTCGTGTGACCTCTGTCTTTCTGTCTCTGTATGTCTCTGTCCTTCTGTGTGTCTTTCTCTCTTCATCTCTCGATCTTTTTGGCCTTGACAGAGAGAAAAATGAAGAAAAAGGCTTTTATCAACATAACGCGAATGCCAATGCACAGCGTTACGTGATACGTCGAAGCCGATCTTAGGTTGCAGAAATTGCCTGTTTTCAGAAGGAACACGTTTCTGGCGAGCAAAGTGGCCTTTTGGCATTCAGGGCGGCGATAATTTGGCTTGTATCCTCATTACATCCGGGTCTAAAAGTGACCACCACTAAGAGACGAAAATTGCCTTAATGGAATTAGGTAGCTTGAGAACGGTTGTTTTCCAGCGCAAATTGGTGGGCTATATTCCGCTGGTTATGTAAATATTTGTCAAGGAACCCGAGCTTCAGTTCCCAATTTCCGAGAAAACGCCCAAAAAGTGTTTTTAATTAATTGAGCGGAAAACTATTAAATGTTTGGACAGTTACGTGATGTCAGATGAAGGAACCAATTATATTTGAATTGAACGCAGCTTGAAGAAAATTTGAGGTCTTTGAAAAGCCATGGAGAAATACGCGCGTAAGAATACAACCTGTACCTTGGTCATGGGCAGAGCCTCTTTCCGGGGGTTTTAACTAGTCTTGTCAATTGACGCTGGAATATCAATGGTTATTATGTGAATATTACTCTTATCACATAGCTAGGATTCACATTTAAATTGTCACGTGAAACATGTGATCATGTGTCTTGGTCGTGCTCATAGGATCCTTCCGGGTATTAACTAGTGTTATCATATGATATTGGAGTATTACTATTATCACATAGGATTCACGATTTAATTTTTTGGGAAAATATGCCATTATGACTGGATGTTATTGAAATGCAAACGTAATTATCGCAAACTTCACATTTTGGGAGTAATGTAATGCTTTACAGTCAAAACAGATTCTTTCAACGTGTGAGTGTGATTGTTTTCAAGCTTCACATTTTAGCTGTTATGTGAAATACGGGAGTTGTCAATCATAAACTGAAGTGCGTAAATTGAAGTGTGTTTAGTAAAGCAGAAAGTGAGGGCATACTTGTTTAAAACTTTTGATCTTAGGTTTTATGTGAACTATTTACATTGTATTGGGACGGTTCACACTTACTGATAACAGAATGATATTGCCCAGTCATGGCATATATCTTATATGAAATGTAACACAATTATTTCATATTTCAAGGGCAGTGCTCCTTTAACCGGCGAATGGTTCATTCAAGATTGAATGAAATTATTTTTATTGGTGGATTAAACATCAGGGAGGATAAGAGAAAGGAACATAGACTTCTAATTGTTGCGTTTCGCGCGAGGCGCCCTCTGTAGAGAGGTGAACAAATTTGCTACAATTTAATAGGAGTTAAAATTCTAGCTTCCAGAAGCAAATATGGCGCTTTAGGTTGGGAGGGTGAGAAGGGGGAGGGTCTGACGGTGATATTCTCGTATTTTGTAAAGAGCAGTGTACATGGAGAGCAGCATTGCGCTGGACTGTTTTGCGCTATATACATATTTCTATAATAATAATAATAATAAGAATAATAATAAATAAATAAATAAATAATGATAATAATTATAACAATAATAATAATTAATAAATACTAGTAATAATACTAACAGAGAGGGGGAGATAATACTACTACTACTACAACTACTACTACTACTAATAATAATAACTGGTGCATTAAAGCTTATTTTTGCATTTTGTTTAATAGGGTTTTTGAAATGTCACGGAAAATAAAAACTTGAAGAGTTAACAAACTGTCATTTCATTTGGGGGGACTTCAATTTATCCCTTCCCCGCCACGAATCTGGCTATGGTTTCATCCATGATAAATTTGCGTTTCATGCTTGTTATCCATATTTCAAATGATAGAACGGGATCTGCAAGCGAGGAATGGCCTGCGATCGAAATGAATCTCCGTCTTGACCTCTCTCCACCTCATCGACTGCAGCATCTTCGACGTCGACATCCGAGTAAATCAGCGCAGTATAACGTACGCGACGTCGTCACGGCACCAGTATCAGGTCGTTTCCGGTAACGCGGCGTTAAATGGCTGAGGGAACGGCCTTAAGTGGTGACCTGACTCAAGGTCACGTTCGATTCGACACGTGACGTTAAAAAGAAACGTGAGAAGATGGAAGGCGTCACGCTTTAAGTCTCCAGGGAAACATTAACAGCACGCAACAGCGCAGTTGATGCAGTAGAGTTTGCTGAAAGCGAATCCCATGTGAATTGAGAACATAAAGCATGAAATTGGAAAAAAATGGTTTTTGATCATAAGGGGGTTGTTAAATTGGCTTTTACTGATCTTTGGTGGAAGAGGTTGGATATTCTTTTGCCATACTTCTTGTATTTCTTCTTAATCTTTCGATCTGGGTTCTCGGTGTAAAAATCAGTAACACCTGTTAGTGGTGACCCAGAACAATGCGTGCGTGCGTTATCATTGTTGAACATATATGGAAAGAGAGAGAGAGAGAGAAAGAGAGAGAGAGAGAGAGAGAGAGAGAGAGAACAGACTATCGAGAAAGTGAGAGAGAATGAGTCGAAGATAGCTGAAAATCGGAGAGAGAGAGAGAGAGATGTTTTCGAAATGTAACAACATTAAGTAAAGTAACTGAGAGAGAGAGAGAGAGAGAGAGAGAGAGAGGGAGAGAGAGAGAGGGGCTCTTGTAACACAGTAGCGTCAATGATAAATAATCGTAAGTTTGATAACAAACTCATCTGAGTGGGACACTTCTAACTACAAACTGGTGTCGGAAGTTGCTTGGAATACACATAGAGATGGCGATATTTCATTGGTCAGATTTACTGTTTCACTGGTTGCCTCATCAATTAGATGACATCAATTTCAAAACGAAACTAGCTAAGGCCAAACAAAAAAGTATTTTTTTTCCTGGTCTCAGCGAATAGTAAGTCAAAAAAAAAAAGAAACAAAAAAAGGAAGATCGCATCATTTTTGCCTAGGGTCAAAGACCAGAAACATTTCATTTTCTTTTTAGGCCTAAATACGTTATTGTGTCTTAAAAATAGGTATAAATATTATGAAAAATGAACAGATAATCACATCTTTCCCAGATAAGCTTTGAAAAGAATTGTATCAAAGTAGAATGTTATTTTATTAACATTTATTGCAAGAACAGACCACTTCCGGTGCAGAAGTGTCCCACCTTGGCAAGCTTATGTTTTGATGTGTACTCAGAAGATCGTAGTCCATCTATAGATTGAATTGTTGAATTAGAATGGCAGTATTGAATTAAAAGGTCAAACGGTTTATAGTCTGCAGGACGGATCCAGGATCTGTGTAAGGGTGGGGGCACAACATAGGTGGCCTGTTCCCCCGGAAAATTTGGAAACAAAAATAACATGCAGAATGGTGTAATTTCAGCCCATTTCATGAGTTTTCATAGTAAACATGGGATTAATTTGGTGTTAATAACAAAAAAAAAATAAAATAAAAAAAAATTGAAAGATCGAGCTGAAGGGTCTGCTGCGTAAGAGTCGGCCGAAAATACGCAGCGCCATCATTGACATTGTGAACCATCGTGTGTGCATTAAAGGAGCTCTCTACTTCCGGGTTGGTCTCTGAGGAATGATGGCAATACAAATAGCAAATGAGTTATCGGACATGACTGAATGACTGACACGGTCAAACAGTTCACTTTCTCTCGGAAGGTCGTAAACTAGGGTTTTTTTTTATGAACACGTCAAAAAAAAAGCGCCGGAGGCGACTCCCTTTAAAACATGAAAATGCTGGTTATAAAGGTTGTACCTATTTTTCAATTAGAGAACGTGAAATGATCTCCCCTGTGTAATTAGACAACCGGAATTCTTTGGAATAACTCGGTGATGACTTTTCGAAACGCAACGCGATACACGAGTTTCAGAAGATTAATTACTTAAAGGGACAACCACAGTGTGAAAAACGTGTCATTGGGAATTGTATGTGCAACTTTGGAACGATAAAAAACGAGAAGACTTCGACTGTTATTTTTAATATGGCGACGATGACATCATCAGCGTTGGCCAGTTCGGCTTTAAACTACATTTTTCTCTCCCTTGAAGTAATATTTTCACACATGAAGATTATAAAATATGATTGTTTTGTCAAACACGGCCATTACTTTGGCGCCAGTCAGGCGAACCGGTCGGAGCGGGTTTTGTCCTAAAGGCGTGAATTATTAATGCTGTTATTAGGACATTATGACATTACTCGGATGTTATCGGAAACTCAAACAAATGATGCCTGCTAACCGTATTTTCAATATGCCAGGAAATTAATTTGATTGCATGTGGTCCGAAAAATGCCGAATGCTTTCGTCTGTCTATAACTACTGGCTAAATCTCAAGGGGCTTGGTGGGTCGTTTGGTTTACGTGGTCCCGGACGCTAAAATAGGTCTGGTGCTATCTGTGTGAAATAAATAGCATAAACTGTAAACCACACATTGTAAAAGTGTAACGCCACATTCCCTTTGTCCCGGCAGATGCAGAAGGATTTATTTTCTACTTTCCAATAGTTAACCTCATTCCGAACCTTTCTCTGAGGGTTTATCGAAGAACGTTCCGCCGATTTCCGAATGCTTTCCGAATATGAGCTGAATGTATTTATGTGCAAATGTAACGCTTCCGAAGGTTTACGAATATTTTCAAGTTTCTTTCCTGAAGTTCGGAATTTATTTTTTGTCTATTTTATGGCATGGGGGTCCCCAAAATAAAGGAGGATATTCAAAAAGCTGTCAAAGCGAAAAACATGCTATATCTTTTGTGCATTTTTCGTGGCGTGTACATAATTTTATATATTTTTATCGTTCCATAAGTAGTTTTTTTTTAAAGAAAACACTGAGTGGGGTTGGGGTGGGGGTGTATGGGTTGGGGGCGCAGGAGGTGCCCCCCCCCTTTCAGCTAAATTTTATGTAAAACTGCATTAACTAGGGAAAAAAACGATTTTAAAAACTAAGAAGAAATAATAAAACATACGTATATCTGTTCTTTGTGAAGCTATACTGACGTCCAAAAGAAAGTATACCAAATGATTTCAATTATTTTCCCTTACGTCTTTATGCCATAGTTGATC
>JAUELE010220198.1:0-12978 GCA_031471655.1 Diodora aspera | reverse complement strand
ACAGCATGATTTCAATAAACATAAAGAGAACTAAAGAAATAATTATCTTAAATAAACTGTCCACTATTAGCGTACTTACGTGTGCTGACTTGTCCAACGCACAAACCAAGACAGGTGAGTCTGTGCCAGGATCGTGAGACGTCCACATTTATATACCATGTTTCCAGTAAATTAATGAAATTCTGGTTGAAAAAATATGTTTTCATGCATATTTATCTGTCACTACAACTCCATGATTAATCACAAACTGTGTATACTAATACCTTGTAGAGACTAGAATCTAACCACTCAGTGACAACACGTGCAAAATTACAATTTGCGTCAGTCGTCATCTATCTGATTTCTGTTGAGTTTGCGTCTTTTTGCCATGTTATCTTTCAATAAACTATGTAAAACATTATTTAAATCAACACTCAACAGCCTTACATGTCAATATGAAATATCTAATCAGTTTCGTTCTGAGGAATCAAGATTTCGTTTTATAACCAGTGTTCTGAAAGGCTGTCAAATACGGTATGTTAATTACGCAACCTAAACCCTCACCTGATCTGTTAAAAAACACGTACAAATACACACGTTGACTGATGAAGTAATTCGATATCGTTACCAAATCGTTATTGATTACATAATGACTAACATAAATGGGAATTACGAATGAAACTATATGTTAGCGACGTGATTGTTACAACATACCATTAGTCATTTTGAAGAATACACTTTAATAAAGTCCATCTGTTTCAACTTTGAAGTTTCAATTACCAACCTACATCACATGTCAAGTTTCAACACTGGCAACACGAAAGTAGCATGTAAGTCCTCAGTCTGAACCCACAAACGGAACATCACTATTTCATTTAGTTCATTGGTGGGACCAAACCATCCTCGAAATTCAGGGCATAATGACTCCGCTAATGTCCGTTATGTACCCTGGAATCACTTCTATACACGGCGATCGTCTCGAGGCGAGCATTTTAACCAATATGTGATGCTTCCATAGCGAAAGCTTGCGTCCAAGCATGTTGCGCTTCCCTCATAACACTCGACGAAATAGAGACGTTATGTGTTCAAATGTATCAAGAGTTACTTCTCGTGCAGTGAATGCAACATTCCATTGGTTGCCTATATTTAGCAGATTTGGACTTTCCATACACACAAAACGACCATGGTGAAAAGGAGTACACTCAGGGTATATGACGGACGTTGGCGGAGTCATTATGCCCTGGATTTCGAGGATAACACAAAGGATACAAAGCACCAACTGCCATTCAAGCAAATCGTATTATTGTCAGATAAACTGGTGATTTATTGTCAGCAGAGTAATCTGGCTAATCGAATGTGATGGCTGCAATTGGGCTTATGTTCTGGCGGGATAGGCATTTATCCCCTGAGGACCAATGGCAATTGGCAATAATTTGATTAGCGGTTGTACGGTCATCGGTGTCTCTAACGTAGTTACTGCCCTTTCGTACGTGCTTCCCTTCTTGAATTACAAATGATTGGCTCTCCATGACTGTTATGTATGTGTTTTTCTTGTTCTGAGTCATTATCTTGAATTTGTTTGGACAATTCTTTTTGTAAAATGATTGTTTATTTCTTCAATTTGATTTTTTTTGTGGGGGATATGATTTCAGGATAATCATGTTATTGGACATTGTTAACTGATAGTTGAACTGATAGTGGCTAATTCGGTCTGTATAGATGCAAAAGACAAAACGACAACTCAAAAGAAATTGGATAGTAACTGATATTGGAGGAGCTTGCTTTTATTGATTTCTCAGTTGTAAAATCGTATTGAACGCTGCGGTGAAGTATTTTGAAGAAACTCTGACAAACTCGAACCCGTTAAGGATGATTCCTAAACAAGGCTGATGCATCACCACCACCGAGAGAGAGGCCGACGAATGCCGATTTCAACAGCGTGTTAAAAACTGGTGCACAAACAGGGCGATAACTCGTTTAGCACTTCCGATAAGTCTATAAGTCAATATAATGACAGTTCAAACCTCACTCCTGGCATGGCAACGAACTTCAAGATTATTACATTCTGCAATGTAATTTTTAATTTTTCGAAATGTATCTGGAAAATGTATGATTGTCCGTTCATTTTCAAGACACTAATATCCACGTTTAAGACAAACCAACGTATTTCCTGTTTTCACATTGATGATCCCAAATTCTGCATGATCTTGTAGTGGAGCAGGCGGACAGAGGGGAGAGCAGCATGAGTTATTGCACTGGCTGACGCATGTTTACCGAAAAGTCAAAATAATGTATTCAGAGTTAAAATTCTATGTAGCAAATATTAATTGGCAGATTAGAATAGTACTTGCGATCTTTCATAATGGTGTTGCTCTTGAATGGTCTTCGCTCTAGGTGTTCATCGTCAACCCGTTTAAAGCCCCTGCAACACGTTATCAACACGTAATTATGTTTCGCATGGTTGTTTACATACGACTGGCCGAGGAAGTACATTGGGTCAGCTCTGTGATCATAAATGTCACCAGTGATTTTACCAGTGAAACATATCTTCACGAACTGATGGATTAAGTTTGTGTTCAGGTATTGTAAAGTTCACATTAATTACGTGTATATAAAAATATTAATGAACCCGTCAATCAGTTAAGCAGAAATGTTTAATATCATACAGAATATGAAAAATAAATTTTAAATACACAAAGTTGTGTTGACAGAGCTAATTGATGCAGGGAGCGTATATGTCGCACTTATCTGATAAGGAGTTAACAGGAGACCCCGAGCTATGTGTCTGGTGTCTGGCTATCTATGGGAAGCTTAAAAATGCTTTAACTCGAACGTTAAATTATATTGTACAACGTAAAAATGAAAGTCAAATAATCCATGTTTAGTGGGTCCCAATGTCAGTCCGAACTGTTTGCTGATATCGACCCACGTATTCGCTGATCCAATTTTGTCGGTTTCTAATGTCCAAATGATTAGCCTTTTATCAGGAGAGCACACCACAGCAGACATACACTTGTCACATCCGGGCTACAAATCGTCACATTTGCCTTTTTATGGCCTCGCAAACGACCCATTAATAAAATTTACACCGGAAGCGAGTTAACACTCAAGTCAGCGGGCGAACAGAAGCAGTTGTAAACCAGGCTATAAAACTCTCCCGGGAAAATCGTTTAGTTGTATTCATGAGGGAAAAGGAAATTTAGTGGTTCATGAAATTTGTTGGAATTGCTATACTGATTGAATTGGTTTGAGGAAAAATATTTGATCCGCTGCAGTTGGCAACGTTTTTATTGGCATCAAAGTCCATTTACAATTCTTGAAGCTTTTATGAGTTTAGTTTAGAGCCAAGTTGGAATTTGAATCGTGGGCCGCCTTCAACCTTACAGAAAACAGATGGGGAGACAGATAAACAGCAATAGATTTGGTCGTGGTGGTTCTTTATTGGTATCAAAGTCAATTTTACATTCTTGCAGTTCTTTTACTTATGTGGAGCGTTGAGTTGGAAAATGCATACTGTCTTAGGAAATTTAGCTGAGATTGCGCAAAAGGCGATATAACTTCCGGTTGGCGGAACGACATGCTTAGACGAGTTCATTTAATTTTGAGAGGTTGGGAAGGTGCTCACGCATTGCGACAAGAGGTTCACACAGTAAAATACAAAGTACAGATCGATATCAACTGCCATCCCTCCGTTAGCAATTGCATGCTCAGAGTGGGTGTGTTTAATGAGGTCACAGCGCAGGTCACAGCTCAACATATATTTCTCGACCAGCAGTAAGGACAATCTTTAACTCAAAGATGTAGATTGTGAAGATGTTACATAAATATAATGGAGTTTTAGCTATAATGGCATAGTTATCATTGGAATACATCCTGACATTTCTGTTTCCTTTCAGGAGAGAGTTCAGTTTTAATGCTCATCACAGATATAGTCTTTGAACCAACATAAATAGATTGTGAGGACTAAACTGTAAGACTTGGCGGTTTTGTAGATTGTCATCAATATCCATTTTCATTTATGTCAGCTCGATTTGAGAGTTGGGTGAGACTTTACCTTCAACCACCATTGGGACTGTCACGAGCTGGGTATTGTTAGGGCAGAAGACAATCGAACAACAGAAAACAAATCTATTACAACCAACCAACCAAAAATCCCCAACACAGATATTTGTACGCAACTACATATGTAAGTTCAGCCGAGACGTTTGTCAAGATTCTAAGTCAAGGTACAGAAACCTGAACGTCTCATTACCATAGCTACCTCTGCTTCGGCCTATCTAAGGCACATATAGGAGGTACAATTTAGTCTTACTTACCGATCTTAACTTTGGTCGCCATCTTTGTTTGCAAGTATTTCACAAGGGAAGGTCACGCAACAGGACTGTGACCTTCGGCAATTTGATTGGTGGATTTGAACTTGTTGATTCAAATAGGTACATGTTCTCATGGCTTCAACTCTGTCCAAACAATCCGTTGCATTCACATCACCGATTGGTTAGCTAGATTATATATACCGGTTCCACAGAAATGATACTGATAAAAATATTTTGTAAGGTTTATTATATAATGGTAGTTTATCATTATTAAATGTGCTTTAAATGACGGAAATGGTAATTTGCAGAATTGCTTTTGACACCTAACTCATCTGTATACAATACACACTAGTTCGTGTTGCATGGGTTACCTGTACTTTTGAGCCATAAGATACATAAGCATTTGGAGAAACGCATGAAGTTCTCTTGTCGGTTGAGTGTTCAACTAACTACATATGTCATACCAGACATGAGATTGTTCTTGAGAGTCAAACGTTAAAAAACTCAAAACCTGGAATGAAACAAATGAATAATTCAGAACAAAGAGAAGAAGTCGATCTGATATCAGGTAGGTATGTACAATCTTGATTGATCTTCTTTCTTTATAGCTAATCTTCTTTCAACTTGCTGTGGTTTCATTTTCAGTGGTGGGTTTCTGAACAAAGGGTTGCATTAACTATTCTGTTTGTGGGAATTAAATTAAAAGTTGTGGTTATACGACTGGTATTTGTCTGGTTCAAGATTTAAGATCAAACGTTAACAATTGTATTGCGATCCTCATACTAGCATCAATTCCGTATAAGGTCTTCCTGCGACATATCCCGCTTCCGGGGAGTGACATGGTGTCACTTAGAATAGGGCCTCAGTAATCTTATGCTTGTCGTACATGTCGACTAAAATGGGGATCTTTTGCTTTCCTTTTATGAACTGGCTTTACGCTCGATGTGCACCTTGTACATCACGTACGTTATGGCTGAAATAATGCCCTTGCAACGTAACACGTCATTTCAACTCTACTCTTCCGAAGACATCGTTTTTGCGCTAAATCGACTGGCAAGTTAGAAGGGGCTTTCGGTTTTAGCGAAGCATTATATATATATTACACTGTTGTCTGAACGCAACGATACCAAGACTTTTAGATTAAACGTATGCTGGCTAATGTAATAGAGAGCGATATGGCGAAGCCACATGATAACCCGTGACAGGAAAGACGTTTGATGAACTCCGACACAAGAACGAGGTTTTGAAAAGAGATTGAATATTTTGGGGGATTTCTATTTGTCTCCATTGTTTTGAGCGACAGTATAGAAATTATGTTAGTATAACAGACAATCAGAGATACATGAGGACATCCCATGACAACATTATAAGACTACACTATGATGTAGGAAGAACAACCGATGACTAGACTACGAATATCATATACATCCGAACAAGTATATCACATGCGAAATGATTTGAAAGGGTATTTCTCGAACATGAGTTCAACAGGACAGGAGATCAGAAGAAAACATTGGCGTACATTTTTAATTAAATTAAATCAACATAAACAATAAGATTACATAAGATGAGGCAACAAATAAAATATACTCATGGTAATAATGGTTGTCACCCCCTAGGATCACGTATTCTGGGACATAAACGATAAGAAATAGTTCTATCCTTAAAACATGTTGTAATATATCTGGGGGTGACACATTTTTAACATGAGCATAGATATACAATGTAACAATTTAACAGAAAAAGGTAGTCGAAAGGAAACAACTACGAAAACTTAAAATATATGAAAATAATATAAAAATATAAGAAGCAAAACTGATAAAATTATGGACATTGGGCCTAAACAGAAGTGTAAAATAGCCAAGTCAGCACATGACCAATGATTCCTTCTGTGCTCCCAAGTCGATATGTCGACCATCATCAGGGAGGTGGGAAAAGCGAGATGAGTAGTGAAGAGACATGGGAGGCCGAGTAAATATTGAATGGTATTAATCAATAAAGACATCAAATTTGCTTTCCATTAGATCCTCATCTCAATAAGCCCAGGATGGTTCTACCTCGGGACAGAAGTGTGCAAGTAAGTTTGCAGAGATAACTCTTCGGGCTTGTCTCACGAGACGAAGTCAGGAAGGAGGTTATTTAACAATTGCTTTGAGAAAATGAAACCTATATTTAACACCAACATGAAAAACTCCAGAAACAGGGCCAAATGATGTGTTTTCTATACCGAAATTAACAAACGCTAGATATTCGATTTTTAACGAAAGCACCTATTCAACACCTATATGGTAAAACTCCAGTATGGTACCCCCACCCCAAGGCTGTCGAATCCAGCAATATAAACTCATATCAAGTCTCACTTGTCTTTGATGTAATCTGACATTCAGAGAAACTTAATTATACTTAATTATAACTAATTTTGGTAAATTCTCTAACTCTGGAATTACATTATATAATAATAGCAGAACTCTGAAATCTCGGGCGATTTTAGCTCATGTATTAAGTCATTGTTTTGTGGACAGTTGGGTAAATCGATCTGAAACATTTTCGCTCAAATTTTATTGACAGATTGGCAAAGGAACCAAGAAAATTATACATTTATTTGTTATCCTGAAAATGAAATGTAAATACTGTCAACTGGATAGAAAACAATGTCTGCATTTTGTCTGTGTCATTTATGTTTACTTGGCGATCTGGTTTGTGTTCACCAATGCATTAGAGCCTGTACCCAGCGTGGAGAAATTGAAATTATGTCCAAGTGGTGAAGTTTAATGGGGAGCAACCTAACGAATACAGGCAAAATAGTCGTTCAGTGCTTCCTTTCATTTCTAATTAATTTTTGCAATCTATTTATGTGCTTTTCAGGATGTCTTAAATAATCATGGCATTAGAGATATATTGATTGTGTAAAAACATGTTTAATGACAATGTCTGTATTTTGTCTTTGTCATTTATGCTTACTTGGTAATCTGGTTTGTGTTCACCAATGCATTAGAGCCTTTGCTCAGAGTTGAGAATTTGACATTTTGTGCAGGTTGTCAAGTTTTATGGGGAGTAACGTAACGAATAAAGACAAGATGGTCATTCAGTGCTTCCTCATACTTCAAGTCAGTTTTGCAATGTATTCATGTGTTTTAAGGATATTGATGTTTTAAACAATCATGGCCCAAGCGATATACTGATTCCGTAAAAACGGGTCAAATGACAAAAGGTCTTGTTCTCCACAGAAGTTAAGTTTATTTGAGTCAAAAGTCCACAGACCCATAGGACATACAGTAAATATACATAGGTGATCTCATTTACATACATATACAAACGGGAAGATCTAGTAATCTGTCAGACTTGGCGGTTTGTGGCTCTAATGCCACCCGGAAGCTGAACCCTGACACTGGCATGACATAGTGAATACCGTGATGATAAACGATTTCCGAAAGACATCCAAATCCAAAGTCACTCTCTCTTTTGTTAACCTTTTTTCTCTCTCTGATTCCCTCGATCGCCTCCCCCAACACCATCTCCCCACTTCCAAAGCGAATTTAACATTGTCTAGACACTTCTAAATGGAAACACAAGTCTGGAAACAGCCTCGGAAACTCACATCATGTCGATCTTTTGTTCCCTAAATTAAACACAATATTTGGACTTGCCTTCACAAGGTGAACACGCATAGAGCCAGACACCAAACAAACTTCACAAAACCATGTGTGATTGGTTCTCGTTTCTAAATAGCCCAACATGGATACAGTTGATCAGTCCTGTTGTGTTGGTAAGTTGATGTTATTATGGTGTTGCATATCTCTATGCAGATTTTGAGATGAAATATAAAACACATCGAGCTTTTGTGTAGGTATTGCCTCTACCTGACAAAAGTCACTTATCCAGAAGCACCTTGATTAAGAACTTTACGCCAAAGAATGTGGTGCCATTCTTTGTTTTCATTCCTGCAATATAACCAATGGCCGAACCAGGGTTCTTTGAAATTAGTCATGAGTTTGAATAGAACATTTCTCTATGTCAGATTTCAAACAGACTTTAATTATTACCTCAAACAATTTCCAACTCATTTTATATTTCTGAACATACTGTAACAAGTCGTTTGTTCAAAAATTGATTCATATAATAATTAGAAAAAGCTTTTAATGTGATAATAGTTTTTCATAATTAAATCTATTTGATCTCATCACTTCCAATACTATGCACACTCTGATTGCTCATGGTTTTCGCTTGCAGATGTAGGTACAAGTCTTCTGAACAGTTAGCGATAAAGGTGAATTAGACAGGAAGAAACGAAGGGAATCACAGAAATACCCATTCTTCAGAGGTACATTATCTGGTTATCACCTTTTTCAATAATTTACATAGTGTTTCTGCCATAGGTTAAATCCTCCAAGGGTCATTGACCCTGATCTGGATTATTTTCAGGGATCTATACATACATGTGTACATAGACAAAATACTCCACAGGTCAATTCTATCTTCAGGGATCCACGCATGTATAATCACGATGGACACACTATTCCTGTATTCATCTGTCTTACAATACGTGTCTGTATCACAACGGCTATTGTTGACTGGCATTACCACTGTTTGCTGTAAGCCACACCACAAAAAATGACATTCCCACAGATCACATTCCTCAGTTATTCCCATAAGTATCTGCATCCCAGATGTTAGTGATATGTCAGTAACTCTGACAATAATCACTATGTTCAGTGATCCACAAAAATATCATAAAACAAAATTCTTCAGTGGTCAATGACCTGTCCAAGGATCACGCTCTTAGTGACCAACAAGGTCATCTGTGTCATAGATAAGATTATCCTTAGATTCGTCAATGATGTACACAGTCATCCAAGTCCGAGTCCAAAATACTATATTCTCGATGGATATCGATGGAAACTCAATTCAGACTGTGCTTTGATGACGGCCAGGTCAATATTTGACACAGCAGCAAGGATTACCCATCTCCCTGATCAGATATACAGTAATGATCACAAATATTTGGGAAAGACGTCTTTGTCTGAAGGGAATAGTGGAAGGATTTGCAAACCCCAAGCCAAGATGCAACTAATACATGTGTGAGGTGATATGTGTGTGTTACATAATGACTATGACATAACAAGGGAGGAGGGCAACAGACAGAAGACATATAACTGAAACGACAGAGCCAGCGAACATAGTTATCTATAGCCTCCAACAGTTGACCCTGATGACGTGTGACATGAAAGTTTTAATGAAAAAGCAGTCCTTAGAACGATATCGATCTATTATCCAAAACATTTCTCAATTCTTGGGGAGTACACAAACAAAGGTTACATCACTTTCCCAGAGACAGCGAACATAGTCATCTATATCATCAGCCATTTGACCCTCATGACCTGTGACATGAAAGTTTAAATGGAAATTCAGTCCTCAGAACAATCTATTATCCAAACATTTCTCAATTCTTGGGGAGACCCCAAACAAAGGTGACATCACTTCCCCACCCCTCTCCGACCAGAATGGACTGAGGAAATTTATGAGTGACAGTGTCATAGTATGAGGCAGGTCGAACCTTCGAAGACCTGACAGCTTTGGCACTATTACCAACCACCCAGCCAACAACTACACGGACTCAAAGTTGCTGTACTTCTCAAGCTTGATACCAACTCGCTGTATATAGAAGAACAATCACTGGAAGGAGAACAGCACAGCCAACTGCAACAAAACACCACAGACAATAAGAAGACGTAACCGAACATGGAATCAACCACAGTGTCCTCTTCAACAGCTCTTCTCGTTGTTTGTCTTCTGTTATTTGTTTTTTTGTAGTTCATCTTACAACACAAAAAAACAAGAACACATATGATTACTATCAGACATGACTAAAGTTGGATACGTGGTCAAATTCAATGTTTTCTTTTCGCAATATAACTTTAGGACCAATAAATATACATAGCAAATGTACATATCACGACTGATGCAAAGGCCTACGCTCTTATACAAATAAAATATTAAATCACTCCCCTGTGTTTTAATATTTAAAAGCGTTCACAAACTGTCTGTACAATCTGGTCGTGTACATCACTTCGTTCTACTTTACATCGGTTATTGTGAATACTGTCCATGTAAATATCTTGAACAGCTTGTCATGCACACAACAAGTGATTATGGATAATCTGCAACAACGTCAACAATTTACCGATGCTCTCAACAATTGTCTCGATCATTTGTAACAGTTTCGAAACATCCGGTCTGAATTCGGCATAACCTATGACGTGTCACTATTTTTATCCAGCTATATAGTAATCTCCATGTTGCGACGAGTAATGTTTTATGGAGGGAACGAGAAATCGCTTTGTGATGGTACTGTAAAGCGTCTATTTTAAAATGCAAACTGAGTTCTTTCAATCTGCCAGGATTAAGGAGTTACGACGTTATTTTTTCATGCAAGCATTTTTAAAATAATATTATCTACTCTACAGTATATGTTATTTACTGAACATAAAACGCTTCAAGCATTCGTCCCGCCAGGGAACACGTACCCAACTTTAAAGCAAACGACTTGGCAACCTTTAATTACATATAGTGTATCTTCTAAAAAATAAATTGCCTTAGATTTGGAAAACACATGACAGAAATTAAATTTATTAAACAATGAAATGAAATTGAATATTAGGATTTTTACCCAGAATTATCTGTCAGTTTTGTGTCGCAGATTTCTGCAGACACGGAGAGGAAGCTGACATTTCATTAGACACATCTGACAGCTCTTTCTGACCCGAATGAACTCCCTTAACTGAGATGGAAACAACGATTCCTCTCCCTGTCTGACCGAGACGTCATTAAAAGAGATTAATTTGGTTGGTATCTAGTGTCATGGTATATTTGAGACAAAAGAGATGCAAAGATAGGGAGAGAAAGTATCAAAACGAAAATATGAGCGAAGAAAGGGAAACAGATTTGAGAGCGAGGGAAAATGAACCAAAGAGGATAACTTAGGGAGAATAGGACAAATAGGGGGAGAAGGATAGAGGGAAAAAAGGGTAGGGGAAGATCAGAGAGGAAATATATAGATGAGTGGCTGAGAAGAGAACGAACAAGAAAGAAGAAAACTAAAGGAATCAGGACAGTATAATAAAAATAATAATAATAGTAATAACAACACTTTATTATCCAAGAACATATGGAAATTCTTTTCCCACCCTTACGGGCAGCAGCGCCACTACCCATTTGTAGCTGGGCTGACTGAGCTAAATGGAGTTAAGTACCTTCTCAAAAAGTACAACACGGCGCGCCGCTAGCTGGGATCACACCCGCAACCTAACCATCGTCGGATCACGAGTGCGACACCTCCTGCTCACGGCTGCAGCGCCTCCATCTAAGATACTACACTGTGTTCTACTTAGAATACAACTTCGGGAAGACAGTCTTGCATCCAAAGCCTGGATCTAATCTACCTGGTCATCGAAGAAATCTGCTGATGAAAAGAAATAACGGAACGGTAGCTGGAAATATTAAATGAAATATCATCTCAAGTGTTCCATGTCGATGTCAATAGGCCATTCGAGACATGAAGGACACACACCAGATACTGACAGTTCAAGTGTTTCAAGGTTGATTAAACTAGTCAAGATGTTCAAAATGCATTGTAATTAAAACATATACCTCATGTGTGCGACCTTGTTTCTGTATTTGTTTCCACCATATAGATTCAACCTGTTTCAATGTCAAATAAAGCTGTGGCCAATTTAGCACCATCACTGTTCAAGCTATGGTCGTTTTTAGTTGTTCAACTCTGATGCTGCAATCTAGGGACGCAAGTTTTTAACGTCATTTCTGTCGATCAAATTAATCTTAGAAGTGGAGACAGTTTTCAGGAATTGATACAGTTCAGCACTGCTTGGCTCCAATGGTATTTAACAGATGACAGCTCATTACAGGTAAACAATGAAGAACTCAAACTATCGTGATCTCATTCCAACTGCTGGCACTGACCATGACAGACCAATCATCGACGGTTAACGATTTCATTCGAAGTCATAAACCGGAGTCTCGGAGGCAGGATGGTTTCATTTACTTCCTACAAAACATTTCTTTTTACATTAATCTTTCTTCGTCGTCTCTGTTCTACTCAGAGTGTGTGAAAGCAACTTATCAGATGCGACTTCATAGCTGCCCAACGGTGAGCGTGATACTGTAGGATCCGTGTCTAACTGAGTCAAATTTACAGTAAATGTTATCATCTGCAATCATCACAATTTATGGTAGCAGGTCAGAATCGATTAGTAGCTACTTGTCTCTTTTCGTGGTTGAATGACAATCGTAATGGGTGGCATCGGATTTTATATAGACTTCACAGATTAATTGGAGGTTTACCAAGTGAATTCGTGGCGCTCGTTTAGAAGTGACATAATCAAAGAGTTCCACTGAATCTATTTTTTTAATGTTTTGGATGATAATTTATAATACAAATGTGCTTATCTGTTACTTCTGTACTTGTATGGTTTTGGGGTGTAAATTTACTTAATAACATCGCTTTCCTCTAATATTATCAAGCAAAGGGGCGAAGCAACAACCCTTCAGAGTTGTCTTTCCTTAACGTAGTCTCCAAACCAGTTTGCGTTAGGCTGAGGTCGGTCTTGCTTCGATCGGTGCACGAGATGTCTCCTCGACAAGAGAAAATCGAATATGTCAAAATTGAGCC
>JAUELE010220187.1:0-12978 GCA_031471655.1 Diodora aspera | reverse complement strand
ACCTCAATTGCATTGGTGATTGTGAGTTCTTCAATAGGTGGACACAGTTTAGCTTATGTGTGCACGTGCATCACGGGTTGTTCATGCATCTGTGGAATTTCATTGTGATTGGATGTTGCGTTCAGCTGCAACGCCATTGTATTGCACACGTCCACCTCAACATCGACTGCATTCAAATTTTAGTTCCCTTATTTTTTGTCGGTAGTATTAACAGGGTTTAGTTGTCGAATTCCAACTAGAGACATGAACGTGAAATAGTAGAATACAACACAGGCAACGGAGTTTGAAATATGGGCAATGTCGAGTGCGTATGTGTAGTTTTAGCAAGGCACACTATTCTGTGCAGACGATATCAAAAGACACAGTAAGAAGTCAGTTGGTGAAATGTCCATGCATCTCCTTAAAAACAACAACAATGCTACACGTTGATTGACACGTTCAGTGTTCTAGTATCTAGGATCAGTATGTACAGACATAGGCATCTATGCCTTGTCATTAGGTCTTGACAAAGTAATGTTCGAACTGAATATACAATCGTAACATTTTAAACATGTTAACCAATTTGAGAAACTAGTTTATTGTTTGTCATTTTCTTATTTAGATCATCAAACTGATGACTTTGTCATCTCCGTCACCATGTCGGACGACGGCATGACGGACATCTGTGGCAACAATACTGGGGAAGTTCTGCCAGGCAGTACTGAAACCATTGATTGTAGTACAGACGTAGTGGGGAGACAACTCCTCATCAGAGCTTCCAGTAACCGGACCTCTCAGCTAACTCTTTGTGAAGTGCAGATTTATGGAGGGCGTATTAAGAAAGGTAAGTGTGACAGTTGTTTGCTTATGTAAAACACAATGCATGGTGTTTATTATTTTTAAATATTTTGAAACATACAAATGGGTTATTTTCTAATGGAATAAGTATGACAAATTTGAATTCATTCTCATCTACATTTGATCAACTGGTCTAAATTTTAACATTGTAAATTAAGCACGTTGACAGGTTACATGATTAAATTTACTTCTGGCACTTACTTGCAGACGTAATATGAAAAATTGTCAGAACTCGTAAAACAGTTATGGCCCTGACACATTCGATATATCACAAGAGTGATAATTAATAAGTTACTATTGAAAACCAGTGATTTGTTAAGACCCATATTAATTCTGATGAAGTAGTCATGTTTTTCTAAGAATGGTACTTGAAATAATACACAACCGGGCCAAGACAGTCGGCCACTTTAGGTAGCGATACTTAACAACCACTTATGGATGTACTCACTGAAAACAGTGCATTTCCTCCTTTAAACTTAACAAATTTACTTTACAATAGAATAATAACAGAATAATACTTGTTTACGGCCTACACTGAAATAAGGTCCTTCAAACACTCGTCACAATTTGTGTTGGATTGCACAAATCCATAGTTCTGTTTGCTTCTATAAATTAAGTACGTAATAATTCTGTGAGAGAGATTTCATATTTTGTATGACCAACATAAAGCTTGAGCCCGTAAGCAATCAAATCTCAACTGATGTCATGATTGTTTTAAAAAAAACCCATCTAGTTTAACTTACAGTAGACTTTCAGTTCTGTAAACCAGTCTGAGCACAGAGTTAATCGCTCTTGTTTTATAAACATCTCTGCCATGAATGAATAGGCGGATCCAATGTGATAGAGACAGGGAGTTGTAAGGGGCGCCCTTTTTCAGTTCAATTTTGATCGTGTTATGTAAAACTACTTTAACTAGGGAACTTTTGCACCCGCCCCCGTCATTCTCTTTTTCCAAAACCACACTCTGCATTTTGATATTATTTCAAAAACATACATCAAGTAATTCTCGTAGGCATTTTAGTTATGAGCCGTCGGACCGGTCATGGGACCTGGGTAAATCATCTACCGATTCATGTCCGCGATGTTTCCGAAACGTAAGGGAGATAGCTCTTGGGAAATTCTGTTGTTCTGTTAACGTGAGTAATCGACATTCTACTGCAGCTTCTCCCTACAACTGTCCGGACCCGCCCTCGATACCTGGAGCCTATGTAATGATCTCCTACAACGAAACACACGCAGCAGCCAAATACATGTGCCAAGAAGACCACATGATGTGCTCCAACAATGACGTCATCTACTGCACAGATGAACACGGATGGATGGGACAGCCGGAACAGTGCTTAAAGAGGGTTACACATTCAGACGAAAACCATATTGTAAGTTACAGCTGTAACATTATGTCTTGCAGATGAGTAAAGGATGGGTATTGTCCTTAAGTTCATACATAAGCTTGAGCATTGCAGTGTTGTCGCACATCCGGGTGGATATCACACTGCGCATGCGCTGACGCTATAACATATTTATTCGTAGTAAGTTGGTCTCTTTCTGTGATCAAGAAGATGACTCGTATGTGAATGAAAGGCCGCTATAACGGAAGCCCGTTTAGCGCATACAAGACAATTGATCGGATTACGTGGTGTTCCGATTTCATATGGCTTTTACGAATTGAGTCGACTGTTATCGAGCGAACTCATGGCGCATATTTTGGTAGTGAAACGATAAGACACATTGTGTTTCATCGGCACATTTTTATTTAATTTGTAGGATTGCGCATTTATAAAACCAAGGAAGTGATCTGTTAAATCTGTAATTATATTAATTTGATCCATCAATAATATCGCCTTCACTGAATTATATCAGTCAGATTTAAATGTGTGTACTAACTTGTCCAAAGCCTTCGTCAAATACCCTGGATTCACTCCTACATGTATGACGAACAATTGTTCCTACATCGATGTGACTTTAAGTTTTGATCACTAGCAACGAGTCCACAGGAACAAACTTGAGACAATCACGAGGCGCTTCTCTCCCAACGAAGTTTTGAGACATCTGCCGTTGTTGTCATTGTAGTTTGTCAAGAGTTACTTCCCTTGCTGACTCCTCTTGCTAAGTTATGTTCTCTCCCAACGAAGTTTTGAGACGTCTGCCGTTGTTGTAATGGCAATTTGTCAAGAGTTACTTCCCTTGCTGACTCCTCTTGTAGCGTTTCATTGTTTTCTATATTTAGCACAATGGCTTTCCAATCAGCAAAACGACTTTCGTTCATAGGAGTGAATCCAGGGTGTTTGTTGAAGGCTTTGGCCAAATCACAAATACCCTGGACGTCTGGGATACCCCTATAACGTGACAATGCACTTCTTTTCCAGCTGACACGCGTACCGATCTGTCCTCTGTCGCTTGGTGGGGGCCTGGAACTTTGGGTTACACCAGTTAGTGATGTGTGAGTACCTCCAATTACAAGAGAAATTAAGGTTCTTTGGTACACAAAACCTCGTGCGTCGCAGTCATATCCTATGAAAGCATTTCGACTCGACTTTTGCCCAAACATTATCAGTTATGTGTTCTACATGGCCTGTCAAAGTTTTGTAACATTCATTCAGCAAATGCAAGAGATGCAATAACATTTGAAGACCTTGTATCTAAAGCAATGGTAAGAAGGAAACATATATTCCAACTAAATATTTTGAAACCTTCCTGAAATCAGCTAGATACGTGGGTTTGATAGGATTGCGACGCAACGTCTATATTCGCAATGAGGCACACATTACGAGCATCGCGATCGGTGAAGAGCTCTCTCTCTCTTTCTCTCTCTCTCTCTCTCGCATTGCCATATTCATAAGGCAATAATTGTTTAATAGCACAGCAGCAGTGACACGTTGTTATGCATATATGTGTGATATTGGAGTTGAAATAGTTCATCATGTGTTGCTGTGTTCCAGTGGAGAGCTCGGGACAGATTTGACCAGCGGAAAAAGGATGCGGCTGCTGCACGTCGATTATAGGAACATGTTTACCGTAAACGAACAGTCAAGGGTGGTAATCCAATACCTTACTGATCAAGTACAGGTAAAGACCACACACAGATTAGTTGATGATCATCTTCGTCCTGTTGATGCATAATACAAAGCACGTCAATATGTTTTGTTGCAAAACACGTCAACGTCAATACCAAAACACGTCTGTTTTACAAACACGTCAGTTAATATAAAACACGCCCGACCCAGAAACATAGCTAGCTCCGACCAAGTTGTTTTTGATTTAAAATATAGACATTGATACATTGACTCCCCGCGCTGAAAGACACTGACCAATAACCTGATATATAGAGGATTCGTGACGAGTGTTTTTGAATATGTAAAATATCAACCGAGTCTAAGATAATCGGTATTGGTCGAGCCTTGGCGAGATAAATACCGATTATCTTAGAAGCGGTTGATATTTTACATATTCAAAAACATGAAGGACGAATTCTATTTATCATATATAACGTCTCATTTGTCTTTTTATTGTTTAAATTTTGAAAGATCGATTTTGTCAATTCACAAACAAACGCGCATTAATATGTGAATAGGCTTCAATCGTAAGGATCCCTGCTCCCGAGAAATACTACTGCGCCAACAATTGTTTTTGTATGTGATAAATCCTCTATCTATTAACTACAGATATAACGGTGCCTGAGCCCTTGTTGTCGATGACAACATTGTGGTCAACATCAAAAGAAGCCATGTTGTAAATAGTTGTTCACGTGATCAGATAAAATGTAGTTCCATTTCCGGTAACCATTAATTGCAAATATATGCGCTCGTGTAATACGTGTTTATATGTGTTGAGCTTATCTAAGGGATATCACGCATAGTTATATGATACATTCTAATAATTCGTGTTCTCTTCTTGACAACATTGGTTATTCACTCTGTTGTATTACGACAGCACATTGTATACACGGTAGGGGTACAAAGAAACGAATTCATGATATGTTTACACCTGTTATATGTATTATTTTTATTCTTTTTAAGAGCCGCCTGTTCGATCCTCCTTTTTTCCAGAGACAAGGACGATCACCAACTCCTTTTAAAGACCTATGTGGCTTGAAGCCATTTGATGCATTTTTTCAGTCATATGTTCACAAAAAGAATAACTTTACATTATTCCAACTGTATTTGACTTGTTTCTTCAAGTATTGAATATTATATTTCACAATGCGCAGAAATTCGACTAAAATAGTTGCAGTGATTAGTTTGATTTTCGGTTGAGTTGTTAAACGGTTGTTCTGAATGTTATTCCTCGAATGGTCGTCAACAGTTGCATGTGATATTTCACCAGATCGAGGTAGATCGTCACCATAACATTGATCATCCACCAGATGCGCAAAAGCTTCACGAAGCCGTGTTTGTTTTGGCCAGTTCCACCGTCGTCATACACAGCCTAACAAGCTTTAGTGCTCTGATGCCAGGTTTGGTAAGGGGTAAGTGACAGTAGGAGTTGGTCATATGACAGCATTTATTTATCTCGCGGCCAAACTGGCAGCAATATTGAATTTCAATATACCTAAAATTAGTCTGTTTGTTGCCGACCTGACGTGAATAGGTTAGCTCTTCTATAATATCTCAAAACCTCCACCATTTGTCTGATTAAATGTATTTACGATGCAAAATAAGGCTATTCTAGTTGGCGAGCGACCATCATGACGGCCATATTGGATTTCTCAAAGGCTGGGTGGCATCATACAGTTTCTGAAAGAGGATGCTTTGATGATGAATAAAATACAATGAAACATTTGCCGTACTCAGATACAAGGTTCGGCACTACAAATAGTCTGGTTTTACTACCAGACTATCACAAATGTTTGGTATTCATCAAACCCATGTCTCCGTTAAGCCGACGCAACGTCACACGGTTGTGGTTCGCGGGCCTCTTGTGTAGATAAACAATAATGCTTTGGTGAGTACATCATTCGCTTCGCAATGGTAGAGACATCTATTGAAGAAAAACATAGACCCTGAGAGAGTAACAGTTTCTGAGTAACAGAGACACAGGCCCTGAGACAGTAACAGCTCCTAGGTAACAGAGATGTAGACCCTGAGACAGTAACAGAGATGTAGACCCTGAGACAGTAACAGAGATGTAGACCCTGAGACAGTAACAGTTACTGATTAAGAAAACAGTGACATCGTGTCTTCCTGAATGTACAGCGATTGATGGGTCACCTGACATTTAATAGATAGTAATATAGAGATCACCACATATACTGACGACACAAAGAAAGTACAGCGAAAATACATAAACAATTTACCCATAACGTCTGTTGACATTTAATGGTGAGTTTTGTCTATATCAGATTTGATATATCGTCAACTTCTTACATCTTGTTTTTTTGCCTTTTTCTTCATTTCTCAAGACCGATCGGTGTACTTTCTTTTGATCGTCAGTATATGTGTGGGAGTAATATCACGATTCTTCTTCTCAGAACCGGTAATGTCAAACCTTGCCTTTAAAAGAAGCGTGACAGCGAGCACCACTAATAGTACATCAGATCCTCCCGCAGTAGCGGTTGATGGCATCTTTTCGCTCACCGACGATGACACATCGAGGTGCTGGCACGCCGGTCGAGGGGATCAAGCACAGTGGTTTGAGGTAGACCTTGGACTGCAGTATTACATCAGAGAAGTGAAAATCAACGTCCACGAGTGCATGACGTGTGGTGAGTACACTAATACACTAATAAACTCCCAATGATTCCAAACTGTCAGTTTTCTTGCTAGCCAGGAATGTGAGTTTGGAATAAAACTGTGCCATCAACAACTGAAATGAGTACAATGCTGTTCAAAACTAACTTACCCTGAACGCGTTCGTTTTATCTACCCGCGATCTCTATGTGGAATCTGCTTCCTGCGATATCTCTGAAACTGCTTCTTGTAGGTTGGAAACATTTTTTCCAGAAAACATACAGTTGAATTAATTATTCATGTAAAATTCATGTTAAACAAAAATTCATCCATCGCAATTTAACTAGCAGTGAAATAAGTGCATTAAAAGTACACTATTAATACAAAATACGTAGGTATTGTCTGTGGATTCTCCCTCGATATTTTATGAAATCGTTGTTTTCTCTTGTAGAATTCTCAAACAAACTCCACGACTTTACAATACTGGTGTACGCCGACAATGCTTCATCCGAACACAGAGGTTTGGTCTGCAGTGACTTCCGTGGAAGGCTGCCAATCAACACGAAGCATACGATCACGTGTTTGAACAACGTATGGGGTCGTTACGTTAAGATTAGAGCAAACGACATAGCAGATGCGGATGACATGATGACAATTTGCGAAATTGAAGTGTATGGAGACAGGGTTGTTAAGAAAGGTAACTATTATGAACTACAGTCTGTTTGCGGCAAAAGGAAACCGACGAATTGCTATGTTACTAAAAAAACAAATAATCCTAGCACTTTCAAATTTTGCAAGGTGACTGATATTTGCCAGACCAACTCTAGAAACAACAGTCAACGATCAGTTTTCAAAAATGAAAAAGTCGTTTAAAAAACTATCATCATTTTCTTGACACTTTTGCTGTTTTCATACAGGGGGCAGGCTGCTATTTGTGGGAACAGCCTAGCGCAAACCGACTGTACCAACGATTAAAATGTTAATTAGGGTTTTTATGTCTTTTGTGTATTATTTGCACACCACAATCTAGATAAGAATGTTTGAATTTGAACATTTATTTAAAAGTTACACATCGTTGTTGTAAAGAAACAATAATCGAATGGTTATATGGAATACTGAAACGGATGAGTTGTATTTATCGTTTCAGAGTGGTCTCCCTTGGACTGCCCGCCTCCGCCAGAGATAGACTATGGGTCGGTCTCGGTTGAGTATGTTCCGGGCAAAGCTGTTGCAGTCTACAGTTGTAATGAGAGTTTCATTAACCACCCGTATGAAGATGTCACATGCAGCAGCACAAAAGGCTGGACTGGACCGGACATGCCTTGCATACAGAGGCGTTTTTTTAATCCTGCTGGGGTAATTAAATAACCAGCGGTTTCTTTAAAGCTTTGTAAATCTTGTAAACTTTATTCCGTACTGTTATGAAATGAAGATGTTTACGAATGCATCTGAAGCAAATTTAAATAGCCAACGGTTCACACTTTATGATTATTCACAGCTGACCGATCTTCTTTAGGGAACTCAAATGAAATTTAATCAAACAGTATGTGCTATATATTTAACTTAAGTCGTAGAAGCTCTGAACTGCAAAGAAAATTCCACTTATATATAAACTATCTCATAGAAAACACAATTACCGTAATTCTCTAATAGGCGCTCGACCCATCTTTTTTCAGCAAGACGCGGAATTAGAGAGGTTATGACGTTTAACAGAGGCCAGCCCGGCGATTAACAGAGGCCGGGCGCTTATAGTATTTGCCATCTTTCGTGACTGCATTAACAAAGAAAGGCTATAATGCCTCATCTTTTTAGACAGGGAAAATCATTTTTAACTAAGCCATCCTGCGCTTACGTTAATACAAGCTCAAGACCCGGTGTTCATGGAAGACAGGTTCTTATTAGAGGAAATACGATATATACAACTGAACTATTTTGACTTGATAACGCAAGATATTTATTTTACAGCTGAAAAGCATTACCCTGTCTATCCCTCTACGTCTTGGACAGAGTCTGGAAGTCCTTATGAAACCCAAAGCCAATAAGTAAGTAATAGATAGCACGAAAATAGATGACACATATATTGATCAAGAGAGAAAGTAGCTTGAACTCATGAAAGAACAAATGCTATAGACACAGAGAGGCATTTCAATAGGAGCCAATTGCTGCCGGAAAATGTCAACTTATGCCACGTGTTCACATCATCCCTATATCCGCTCTTGCTATTAAACTAAGACCCTTGGCTGGCCATTCCTAAATTCTGCATTGATACCAAAGACGTGATCTCCAAGCCAAGAGCGCAACCGGGATTCGAATCAACAACTGGTGAGTCAGCGCGTCCCCTTTGTGCTATTCTACGGCCACGAATAGGGTTTAGATACGGAAGTTCTGAAATATACTCAGCCAAACTTTTGAAGGGTCAATAATTAGAATTAAAAAGATATGGCACTTTTGAAGCTATGGTCATCGCAGCAGTTGGGTGAAATATCCACAATGTTTGATAATACACTATTTTCTGTTCATTTTACGAAATATACATTTATTTGTAAACACATGACCATAACTTTGTAAACACATGACCATAACTTTGGACAGTTACGGGGAGGTCGTTACGCCGACCCTTCAACAGAAGAGCACAACGAGAAGACTAATCACGTGTACATTAAAACAGGTGTCAATCAAGTAAAACCAGGTAAATAATTCAGGTAATAATGTATCTGACTGTTGCTCAACAGTTAATTATGTTAAATCGTTGTATTTTCGTCCAGAGAAACCTCACTTCAAATATTTGACTCCGACAATGAGGAGATGATGACTCTGACCTTCAACTGTGACGTGTCTGACTGCAACGTCACATCTTCACCAAATGGTGTGACTGATTTAGCAGGACTTCTTGCACCGGAAGTGAATACTCGAATTGGGATAGCCTTTCTCTCAGATTCACTATATGTAAGTGCTTGGTTTGGGAATCATATATAATTTACATATTTTATTTACACTACTTTATTTGTTAATAGTGTCATGTACTTTAAAATACAATTATATAATATATAGAGAATACACAGTTAACATCTAACGTCTGAAAACAATACTTGAAGTGTTATATGTCTGATCACATAAAATTGAAGAATCGTATTGAACTAAATTGTTAAGTCCCAAAGCTATCGCTGGTCTCCGTGCATTATCCCCAATGTCCTCCCCCCCCCCCTCCCCTCCAACCATGTTTGTCAACTACACTTGTCATCGCTTCTTGCATCCTTCCTGCTGGAAGATTTTTCTCCTGCAAACTATTTTTTAATCTCATCGCATGAAAATCTATATTGGAGATGAATGCCAGCAAACTATATATTTTTAAATAATTGTTTTCAGGGTACGTTTGATTTTTTTCTCTGCAATCAATGTATATGTAACTTTTTGCTCATGCAATAAATTTATTTCCTTCAAACTTTTCTGCAAACTATTTCTTTCCAAAATTACATGCCTTCTCACCCCCCCCCCCCTAAAATCAAATGGTCGCTCTCTAGGTGATTGTGTTAACCTTCATGTACCGTAATAGGACAGTATTCCAGTAGTTTCAGTGGTCCAAGAGTTAGATTTTCTTGAAGCAATGTAGTTTGCATTTGTGTCTGACAGTTTTGACGGTGTTCAGCTTACAAGACATCCGGCGTGTACGTTTTGTTCATTTTATCTTGCACAATTGTGTGTTGACGGTTGTTGGTGTCACTCTGGACAGGAGAGTACTTTCATCTTGCAATATTTTGTTCAAACGATCATCAGTAAACTGTGACTGCAGTTACAGGGATGACATCCGAATGGGTGCAGCCGACAGCATACTTCCAGTGATCTATTGTAAGCAATCTTAGCTGATGTATAACCATAAGTCGAACTCTGCAACGTCATTTATAAGATTCGAACTGGTATGGAACTCTGGATGAAACCGCTATTACACAACGACTTATTCGCCAGTTATCTTGCAGGTGGACGTCCGGGGCAAACATCTGTTCGACTTCGGAAACATTAGCTCTATGCCTAGAATTAAGTTCGTCAAAGCGGATGCTACACACAGAATAAACGTCCAGTCACGAGACAACACGAGAATCACTCACGGTAGGTTCACATATTTACTTAATCACTGACACGTAGAAAACAACTGTCAGCCTTTGCTTTTACATCCATACCTTATGTTACTTTCGACTCGTCAACGGTTTCTTTACTAAGATGGTGCAAAATAACACTTGTGATGCTAACGGCGTGTTTGTAGTTCTAATTTGAAAGACTTCTGTCACTTTTAACATAAAAATGTGCCCTTTTTAACGCACCTTGAAATCATCGTTTCCACTGCAATCTACTTGTGGAACAGTATGTTACCATTCACCAGAACAATAAAAACTCCTCGGTCTCCTAAACTCCCTTGGCAGCATGTAGCCGTAGTTGCCAGTGATGGTACCAATGCCAGACATGCACATCCAACAAGGTACCCATATGAGTGTAGGAGAACGGAGCTGCGAGTATAGCCACTTATTACAGACATAGCTTTCATCCAGTGGTTTTCAAACCCATGGTCGCGACTCAACTAAGAATCGTAAAGATGCTGCTGAGGGTCGCAGGCCGTCTTCGCCTTGAAGGTCGCCTCGGTTCTCAAACCCATAGTCGCAACCCAAATGAGGTCACAAGGATGGTTCTGAGAGTCGCAAGATGGATCATGTTTCCACAGGCCACAAACATTCAGTGTTCAGGGTCGCAACCAGAAAGGTTTGGGAAATACTACTTTAAACGATCATCTCTAACTGTTGTTCCTTCAGATACGCTTGGAAAGCTACTGGTGATTAACACAGCAAGCAGTTCATCAGGACCCTCTACAAATGCCAGTGTTGTGGTGGATGGTAATTTGGACATGTCCTTGCCTGGATTGTCGTGTTGGCAAGCAGCTATTCTAGACATGGACCCCTGGTGGCAAGCAGAGCTGGATCTCTTTTATTACATTACTGGGGTCGGCATTACAAGCAGAGACACCCTTATCTGTCATGGTCTTTGCCGTAAGTATTGCTTGAGTCCAGTCCTCATGACGGTTTTATCCTATTAAAGGTTTGCGCTTGACGCCACCTACCCGCAACGCAAAATCATGAATTCAATATTCACGGGCCCCCCCCCCCCCCCTAGTTTTTTCACATGAATTGATATTTTTGCCGTCTAATGTCAAAACAACGTACAACTTTATAAAACCAAACAAAATCGGAGAAAAGATAAATAAAAAGCTACAGATTAAGCATGGGTAGGGTCTATATAAGTACATCTTTCAGATTAAATTCTAGGTCTACTGCTGTAATAAGGTACGAAAACATAGGCCTACAGTACTATAGTTTCAGGTCAGCGTTCGTGTAGATATTTTTACCTTCTGATTAATAACACAGTTAGATAGTTGTGGTTTTAAACTCTTTGATTTGAGTCTTACAGCACATTTAATTTGCTTGAAAAGAGGGGAAGCTTTCCTCTCCAGGTAGTAGTCTAAATTGCATAGTTACCCGTCACTTTTTGCTCCCAGTTACAACTTACTTGTAATTCTAGACAAAAGGGTCGAAGTCTTGAGGCTCTGTCCGGACCAGATTAACACAGAAACAAGCCGTTAACACTGTCATGTTGATGTTTGACAGGCACGCGCCTACACGACTTCCAGATCCACGTGTATCACGAGGCACCGGAAACCGGCAGCCCTGGGAAACTCTGTCTGGAGTATGGTGGTGTCTTCCCTCACAGCGTCACGTCAAGACTCACGTGTGACACAACTGTGTATGGGCGATTTCTTCGGCTCAGTTCGCCAGGGAGGTTTATACCAACGGATGTACTGACGCTGTGTGAAGTTGAGATCTTCGGAGGTAGAGTCACATGGAGTACGTATATCATTCAAACATGCAACAGAGGTCCAGAGTTTTTACATTTTACCTTCAGGAGTATATCCTCATTGTTTTTCCTAGGAGAGTCGTATCAGTGAAGCTATAGAACTCATTCAAGCACAGAAAGTAAGAACTCCGTCATTCAGGCTGTTCTTCTATTAAAGTTTTCAAGACATACTTCAGTAACCTGAAAAAACTCGATGTGTCGTTGGTTTCGTTCGTTGGTTAGTCGAACCTTTGAGGGGTGTTAGCACAAATCAGATGAACTGGTCAGTGCTAACTGTCAGCTTAGTTAACGACCCCTTTGGACCCTGGATTGGACCATATCGGGGTCGTAGTAGACTGACCAGGGTTCAGTGTCCACATACAATAGGTGGTCGATGTTGTCACGCTGGTTTTGGTAATGCATGGAATAAGATGCAACAGAAAGACGAACATAGTAAGATCATTTCAGTACGGATATACGGGTATAGATCTTTACCATGGATATCTGTTATTATCCCCCAAAAGTGGCTTCCACAGGAGATATCGCTTGTAGAATATCAAGCGATATCTCCAATGGAGATATCGCTTTCTCTCAATTGTGA
>JAUELE010220176.1:0-12979 GCA_031471655.1 Diodora aspera | reverse complement strand
GCACCCCCCCCCGCCCCACCCCCCCCCCCCCCCAACAACCCCACCAATCCCCCCCTCCCCCAAGATGGACCTCACCTTGTATTATACTATACAGAATTCTTAGTAATGTGTTTTATACTAATATTATTTGTTAATCGTAATTCCATATACATTGTATCACTGAGTATAATGACCATGTTAGTATGACACTGTAACATTAACTCCCAAAATTAAAATTACATCAAGGACTTGATGAAAGTCTATCATTCTAGATATCCTTGTAGATAGTGTAACTATGTAGTTCTTTAACATCATCAGACAGAGACCTCATCAGATTTGGGGTTGCAATCAAGTTCCTCTTTAACGGCTAAACACAAATAAGCAGTAATCAGCTAAATTAGGACATCACTAGAAAATAAATTGCTATCTTGGCTTAAAGTTCTCTGACTTCTGAACCTCTTTAGTGGACATGGTCAAATTTCCGAACATGCTTAAAGCTCTAACAACATGACCCTTAACCTGACCCCAAATTTGTATGTAATTCTTTAATCGGGTGTACATCATGATTGGCTAGTAATGGTGCAACTTCAATGACAAGCAATTCCAATTCTCATCTCTTAGTCTACTAATGTACCTTTGCATAATTCCGGGGCTGAAATTGACCCTGTAATCATGCTCTGTGACCCCTAAAATGGATGAAGTTTGTTACAAAGGTGTAAGGATGACTTGTTCAGATCAAAGCCACAGATAAACAAATGATGTGATTGGTCAATAATGACCCCTGAAATCAAAGGTCGGGAGTTGTTCGCTGGCGACACCTACAGGTGTAATAGCACACTAGGAATACAACTCTTGGTCTCTAACAGTGTGCACAGTGTAGATAGGGTTTCCAGACTTGCATCATCTCTCAATTAAAAGTCATTTGTTGTTCTGACCAGTCCACTCTTCGGGTTACCTCAGGGTTAACTTTACAGAGATCTGAGAGGTTCTGCTGTACATGTTCGGGGTAACTTTATGCAATGTGTACATCTCTGTGTAAGGTACAAATACATCTGACCTCTTCAATTTTCACTCTAAAATGCATGGCTGGAATAGAACTTTCTTTATATCTTAATGATTATCATCGGACCTATTAACACAATCCTCTATTGATATTGTTTGAAGATGCATTAAAGTCACTACCATGGCACAGAATGAGGACACAGTATTAAGATCACGTACGTACCATTTTTGGAGACCCCTATATTTTAACACACAAAAGTGCGCACTATACCCAGGTTTTTACGGTAATTTGTCACCCGGGAGTCCTAAAATAAATTAGAATATACTCAAGAAGCTGTAAAACCAACAAACATGCTATACTTTTGTGCAATAGTTGTGGTATGTGCATACTTTTTGTATTTTTATTGTTCCACAGTTTAATGTTTAAAACATAAACATTGAGTTTGACCACATGATTTACACTTAAGCATACACTTATACAACATATGATTTACTGGTTATGTTATTCACTTCACGCAGATAGCACCAGACCTATTTTAGCGTTTAAACCAGCAAGAAATTAATCATTTTGATCATGGTGGAATGTGGCGAATGAGAATCTCCAAACTTCTAACGAGTAAAAAACAATTATTATAGAATTGAAATCATTACATGTTTGTTAAGTTTATTTACTGATAATAACATGCCAAAGTATGGAAGTATATAATTTTTGGATGTCCCTGAAATGATGTATAAATGATACGTGGTATCTTCTGAAATAATTATACTGTCTGCAGAACCATCTTCATTCAAAATTTCATGTGCCTTAATCAAATATTTCCTGTTTTAAAGTTTAAAAACTTGATTATTACTAACAGAGTGCAAGGCATGTACACTGAAATAAATTATAAAATATAAATACTGTCATACTTTTGCAATAGATATACATGTATATTAAACTTTGTAGAGTTTCTCTAATTAACTAGCACAGACCAGCTTCAATTGATGAATATATTAAAATTAATTGAACTGGATGTAATTGTACATCAGTCCCAAGTTATAGGAGATCAGGGCAATCCCTAGGGGTCACAGACAAGGAAGGATTTACAACAAGCACATATATAGTGGCTCCCCAGGCCTGGCTTCTGAAATTGCAGTCCTTTGATCTGAGGCAGATGTAAATAAAGACAGGGTCCTATCAAACATCTCAGGAACAGAAGAATGCTGCACTGTTGACGGACACTGATGTTGAGTTGGAGTTATATAATGTATGGACTCAATGTTGGGAGACCTGATCTGTGGTGAGAAACACCAAGCTTTGTTGGTTAGGTTAGGTTAACGGAAGCATCTTATAAACTAGAATTTTGTCAAGATTCAAATCAAGGGACTTTGCTTTACTCCATGATGTAAAATTTTGTCAAGATCCAAATCAAGGAACTTTGCCTTACTCCATGATATAGACTTTCGTCGAGATCCAAGGCAAGGAACTTTGCCTTATTGCATAAAAAAGACTTTCTTCAAGATCCAAGGCAAGGCACTTTGCCATACTTCATGATGTAGACTTTTGTCAAGATCCAAGGCAAGGCATTTTGCCATACTTCATGATGTAGACTTTTGTCAAGATCCAATTTAAGTCAAGGAACTTTGCCATACTCCATGATGCCGATCTTTGCTATTTATCTCCTCCTCACATTCTTTGTATACATTTAATTAAGCAATTTCTAGTCCGACAGTCTTGAGAAAGGTCTACTAATATTTCATCCATTGTCTTAAACAGCACTTTTTGAAAAAAACACAATAACAAATTCCTTGTCACTATTTTCGGTAGTCCTGTGGCTCAGTTTCAGAGCATGTGGCCAAAAACCCTGTACGTGATCCTGGTACTGAATTCCATTATATGAAGCTTTGTTTGTTCCCTGTAACAACAGTTCACATGGAATAACGGTACAGTGTGTTTCATGATCAGGACATTACCACTCAGTTGTCAGTAGAGGTGTAGCTCACAGGTTTAATTTCATCAAATCATCTAGCTCTCTGGTCTTTCCATTTGTTTCCTGCAAGTAAGTTCAGACATTCTACAAAAGAGGAGGAAAGAATGAACTGTATGTAGTTCCTGATATGCTACAAGACTAATTACCTATACTACGGTACAACCTGTATTCATATTTCTTTTGAAACATTTCACTGACTGAGTAATCTTGCAGATGAAATTTCTTCATCACCTTTCATCCATGTCATATGACATTGTGTGCAGGGCAACATCTACAAGTGGAATGAAAGAATCAAGAAGAATACATGTACATAGATGGCATACCTCCAGATTTAGGTAGCAGACTCCTGCTTTTCATGCCTATCACTTCCTGGTCATTTTAGTAAATCTCCTGATTATTTTTGTCAAATTGTTTTTAAACTTTATTTGTAGATGCCTATGGTATAAATAACCCCAATCTTCCCCTATTTCAAGCTGGATCTCCCCCTTTGGAAGGTATGGGTTATGCCATGTATGGAACCAAGAGGGCCAAGGTGGTGTCGACTGAATGGTGTTATTGAATGGCAGCCTCATGTATATAGAAATGTGATTACAGCTTTTAAGTAGTCAAAATATAGAGCAGTTATATCCAAACACAGAAAACAAAATATAGGGCAGTTATATCCAAACACAGAAAACACATTTATTTATGATGTGAAATACTTGTCATCTGCTTGCCTATGATTTGCATCACAGTCAACTTTCCCATAAATCCTCAGTGATAAATCTGTATTCACTGTTGCAGTGTTTGACATGAGGTTCTGAAATCAGACATTGTTACATAAGATGATGCCACATGCATGTCTCCAGCTCCTAATTCCTTGTTCCTGCAATCACTAGATCCAGTCAAGCACATCCAACTATCAAAGACTATTGGTTCTGTTCTCTGCTCAGTTGGCGCCATGATGGACACTCAGTTGATCCACTTAGGAGTTTATGAGTTTTTAAGTCAGCTTATGTAACAACCTGTTATGTTGGCACCAGCCATAACCACCACATGTAGCTCAAGGTAACAGGTGCCATCTGAGAAAATATTTTATTTTAATGTTGTAAAGTCATCACTTTCAAGAGCTGAAGTGAGACAGTGTTTTACATTGCAAGGGCAATACTTCAGCCATAACACAATGCATGTGCAGGATGCACACTAAGAGAAAAGATAGTTTATAAAAGAGATTGATTAAAGAAAAGTGAAAGTAAAAGACCCCAATTTTAGTTTCCTTGTCTGGCAAGCATTGGGTAACTGAGGTCCTGTTCTTTCCTAGTGACACCACGTCACTCCCTAGAAGCCCCTCAAGGTGAGCTTCAAGAAATGAGTTGAATTTATCATGTACAATGGAGGATCAATTTTTCACTCCCAGCACAAGTGATGTGATGTGCAAGAGCCACACCAAGAGAAGACAGCTTAACAAGGGACGATAAGTGTATTCACCTATTACAATGGCACTGACATGTAAAATCATGAAAATTACTTTTTGCTAAATCAGAAATAAAACTGGTTCGGCGAAATTCACCATTTTGTATTTTCATTTCAATGTTTTCAATATTTTCTGGCTAGACGGCGGCAGATGTGCTGTCCGGGTTTCTGAACTCATAGGGTGTGGTTCAGATGCAAGGAGCAACTTACTCAGTAGATAGTTTTATGGGGAAATGCAAAACTATAATGTTTGTTCATTCAATAAAAAACCTTGGTTCTCAGTTGGATCCCCACATTCTCTGCACATGTTTGACTTAACATTAGAGACCTTTAACTGTTATAAAAAGATATTTCAGTTTATAGACATTTGTGTAGACTCAACATGGGGCATCATCATACAGCAAGAAGTGATTATGTTTTTTATGTCTTGAGGGGAACAGGGTAGCCACATGGGAACTTCTTTTAATGGGGACATGAGATGGCACAGTGGTGAGCGTGTCAGCCCAGTTATCTGCCAGCCTTGGCAGTTGTGGGTTTGAATCCCGCCCGGGCACCTCTCTTTTCATGAGGGCACGGGATGGTGCAGTGGTGAGCGTGTCGATCCAGTAATCTGCCAACCTTGGCAGTTGTGAATCGGGCACCTCTCTTTCAGTCCAGACAGGGGCGGATCTAGAATTTTGGAAAGGGGGGTCCAACTTGAAAAAGGGAGGGTCCAACATGCAAAATGTTAGTCCACCCCGGGCTCAAGAACTCTTTACTATGCAATTTTCCGAAATTGATTTTCAAAAGGGGGGGTCCGGACCCCCTGGACCCCCCTCCCTGGATCCACCACTGCCAGAGATTGCCCCCTGATGCCAACACGATGAAGGTGACACCGTGGCAATATGGCTGAAAGTTTGCTGAAAGCCATCCCACATCACTTACTCTCTCTGTCTTGATTCAGTGTCAAATAAGTCAATGCACTTCAAAAGACACAACAAACCTTTAGCTATTTTACAATGGAAGGTTCAACTCATGAAGTTACGACATTCCAACATTATTAAAGGAAAAGCTTTAAATGGTTCAGACTTTTATTAAACTTATCAAGTTACATAAACCTCAACCATAAGTCCTCTTGAAGTGTATACAGGAGCTGATTAAGACATCACATGGCTAATTTCAGTCTCACAGCTTATCACTGAGCTGGTGGCAACATTACATCACAGCTTCAAATACCTGGGAAGAGCACATCCAGCTTTGATACCAACCTGTTGGGAATTGTCCAGAGTAATTAGACTAGCTGCAGCATCATGGGAGTAATTGAAATGATGGGTAAGGAGACATCTCCTCTTAGATCTTCATTTTCAGGGACAGATTTACATTAATTTGTTTATCTGATGAAACACTTATGAGGTTTGCTTGTCAAGGAAATGCTTCTGAGTGGATTTTGCAGTTCAAGCGTTTACTGCACTATCAGATTGATAGAGCATTTGGGAGAAACACATTTATCTATAAAGGAATGAACACTAGATTGGTTGCCATGGCCCAGTGGGCGAACTGTCAGTTCATGGTGTTGTTGTTGAGGGCCACAGCAACCATTGTTTGAGGAAGAACTGCAAGATACTGTAAATCTGGCTTCTTATGCATATTTGGGCAAATGGATGGATGGGTGGGTTGATGGACAAATGGATGGGTAGATGGATGGATGGACAAATGAATGGATGGTTGGACAGACAAATGGATGGATGGTTGGACAGACAAATGGATGGATGGATGGACCATTGGATAAATGGATTGATGGATAAAAGGATGGTTGGGCAGATGGATGGTTGGGCAGATGGATGGTTGGGCAGATGGATGGTTGGGCAGACAATGGATAACATGCAGGTGGGCAGACAAAATGCACAGAGAAACAGTTAGTGGTTTGAGATTCAGCATCTTTCAATCTTTCAGCCATATCACCACAGTCTCACCTACATCCCGTTGGTGTCAGGGGTTAATCTAAAAGAGAGGAACCCGAGTGGGAATCGAACCCACAACTGTCAAGGGTGGCAGATACTACTGGGCTGATATACTAACCACTGCATTATCCCATGCTCTCACAGACAGAGACTAACAGACAAATTATATAATGGTGGTATATAAAGTAATATAGCTGAATTAACAAATGATGTTTAGTAGACAGATCTTTTCTGGGCTCATTCTCATACCCAACCACTACAGAACAAAATACATCTGATGATCATTTCCACTTGCATCTCCCACTCTCAATTGAAATTCCACCTCTGACACCAGTAAGATAAACTTATTCTGACCCTTTGACAAATCCCTTTCACCAGTAGACCCAAACACTGGGATTATTCCCTCCACCAAGCATAGCCTCAGTAGCCTGGCAGTACCTTGTCCCTCAGAGTCTGACCAGACAGGGGCAGGATGGACCCCTGCTGACCCCCACCCTGGATCCCAGCTCCCCACTGGGCCGTCATACACAACTCAGATGCCATCACACTGCTAATTTCATGCTCAGTAATTCTGATTACAGGTTGTCTCCCAAAACATGGCTGGGATGTTTGCCCAGCTTATCCTCAGATCAGTCTGCTCATAAAGTCCAATTGGAAATGACTTTACAACATCCTGCTCCAAATATCTGGATGACATCATCGACTTTCTGCAGTTCCAGACTAATTTAACTTTGACAGTATATGTGATATAGCTATAATAGGCATATCGCATTTTCGTTCCGATTGGATTATATTTGCAGGAGTTATGACCCTTCATTCACGATACCAGACTTCTTTCATTCTGAAATCAACTCTTCCCACATTTTTCAACAAAATTTTCTAAAACTCGCCAGATGTTGACTATATATATCTATAATACGCGTATCGCATTTTCGTTTCAATTGGATTATATTTACAGAAGTTATGACCCTGGATTGACAATAACAGACCTTTTTCACTTTGAAATCAACTCTTCCCGCATTTTTCAACAGACATTTCTGAAACTCACCAGATGTTGTCTATATATAGCCATTTATTATACGCATATCGCATTTTCGTTTTGATCGGATAATATTTACAGGCGTTTAGGCCTTTGATTCATGATACCAGACTTTCTTCACTCTGGGTGCCGTTCGTAGTAGAGCAGCCACCACACTCCGATCTATCGAGACTTATCCTGTGACCCGTGGATCAGTTATTCAAGTAGGATGGTATCGTCCAAGGAACCATATCTGATGTAATGAGCCATTCGCAGTTTCACTCGGTTATGTAGTAGGTTTAGATAGAGTAGGTATGCAGGTCTGCTATAATATTCAAGTGAACACTTGAGATATTGTAAAAAATATTTGTTATCATGGATTTGTTTAGTGGCGGGGAATCTTGTGCTCTCAGAGCTCTCTTGTTTAATTGTATATGTTATGCAATCGGGGCAAAATCAGTGGGGTAATATAGATATTGTTGAGTATTTTACGTATATACGCAGCTTATCTGTAGCACTGTAAGACTGACAATACTGTGGTGATGAATGCTGAATGCCATTACTCTGTCTTCCACAGACAAGAAGGCCGTCAAGGTCTGTGTGCTAATGAATGGTGGCGAGAGAGCCCTGGACTATGTGCTGTATGTCTTGGAAAAGAAAGTTCCTGTTATCATCGTTAAGGTAAATTCAACCTCATAACCATCCTCGAAATCCGGGACTCCTATTTTGAACGATCGTCTCAAGGTCTGTGTCTTAACCAATCAGTGAGGCTTTCACAGTGAAAGCTTGTATTCAGTCATGTGGCGCATTGTCGGCGATATAGCCTCCCTTCGGGAGGCAAAAGCCGACGTTAAATAAGCTGACTTTTAGCTAAAGTCATGTGGCGCATCTCTCCGAACACTCTGCGAAGTAAAGTCGCTATGTGCTTAAATTTATCAAGAGTTACTTATCTTGGTGATTCTTCTCATGTAGTTAATGTGACATTTCATTGGTTATCCAGATTTAGCAGTTGAACCATTGAAGGCTTGAGAGTCATATAATCATTATTCCCCGCCATAACGAAGTTGACGGGGGATATTGAAACGGGCTCCGTCCGTCCGTCCGTCCGTGGGTTGGTTGGTTAGTTGGTTGGTTCGTCTGTCTCGAAAACTATGAGAGATTTGTTCACAAAACTTGGTACATATATCCTTCAGATACTGTAGATGTGCCTTTGGTTATTTGGGGGATTTTACAAAATATTTAAGAAACAAATTTGGACTTTGCTTCAGACTGGAGTAAGCATGCTTTCCACAGCAGAAATTGAAAACTGTATGAGATTTGTGCTAACCCCCACCGTGTAGCTGCATAGTGGTCTAGCTATGGCTCTTGCTATTTTGAATTTTCTTAAAATATGTATTTTTTATGTTTTCTGGAAAACATGTTTCACTTAGTCTCAAATTTTGATACGGCTCTTTTCTGGACTATAAATCCTGAACCTTTTGAAATTTCTTCATGAACCTTTGCAGGTACATCAGGCCAGTGACCTAGTGTTGCCTTTTACTGCTAGGAATTATCGAGGGGTTAGAGCCAGAACCACTTATCTCGTTCAGAGATGTTTCTGCGAAAACGCTGTTTAAAGTTTCTTTTGCTGTTACAAATCAACTGTAGGTATATTAAATCAACTTCATATGAAAACATCTTTCATTTAATATACCTACAGTTCATTTGTAACAGCAAAAGAAACTTTAAACAGCGTTTTCGCAGAGACATCTCTGAGCGAGATAAGTGGTTCTGGCTCTAACCCCTCGATATATTCCAAGCACTCTACATTATTTCTAAAAAAGAACAGTTTAAAATGAAGTGTAGATTTATGCATTGATACGTCGTCAGTAATGACCGATAACGGTATCTACATAAATGCAAACCCCATCAGTAATATAGGATACTGTTTTGAAGAGTATGTACAGGGAGATTTAAGAAGGGGATGCAGACGGTGCGCGTCCTCAAATGTGGCAAATACGTGGACATAGCTTACATAATTACTGCTCAATTAACTATATTTCCGTCATGTTTCAAATACCGTATGAAGTAAGTACTATAAACACTGTTCTCGAAAATGCGAGTGTATGGACCTCGGACCCTCACTAGAAGTTGCACTCCCATAATGCAGAATCCTGTACCTGCCCTTGGGCGGATCCAGGATTTCGTGAAGGGGATGGGACACATTTGCATTGGACGGAGTCAGTCTCCGAGAGTGCCGCAAGCACAAAGCCCATGGGGGATCGAGCAATCGCAGCTACTCGTCTCTTTCCGTGACCGGGCAGAGGACTCGTATGCCTCTCGAGACCCGACATGCCAAAAATGTACGCATGACGGAGGAATGGCAATCGGAATGGTCGGTGTACGATTTTATATATACCTTTACGGATTAAACCGAGTGTTACCAAGCGATTTCGTAGCACATATTTAGAGGTAATAATAGTAAATAGTGACATTGAAAGTTTGTTTTATTAATTTGTTTGGATGGTGATTTATAACACAAGTGTGCTCATCTGTTAAGTCTGAAATTGTATGAATTTTGGGGTATAAAATGAATTTAATAACATTGCTTTCCCCGAATATTACCATGCGAAGGCGCAAAGCAACAACACTTCAGAGTTATCTTTCCCTACAGTAGTTTTCAAACCAGTTTCTTATTGTACTCGCTTTGCGCTGGACTGAGGTGGGTCTTATCAAAAATGGCTACGAGAGGCATACGAGTCCTCTGACTGGTCACGGAAAAGGACGAGTAGCTACGATTGGGAAATATGGGCGCCTCCTTCGAAAATGTTGACAAATAGATTCGACCTGGTGCATTCTGACACATATTACGGATTAAAAATGCATAGGCAGAGCTCGAGCACCTCGACCTGGTGGTTCGAGCTCCCTGAGATCCCTCCGTGTTCATTTGTGATAACAGTTACAATGGTACTCGTCCAAAGCATTAGACTGTTGCTTCCGAAAAGGGCGACGCATACATTTATTGGCAAGAAATCATACAATGGAACAATATACAATGGGATACATTGAATGACTATACACACACATAATGCACACAATAAAAAGGTTCAGTCTCGATTTATCTATCATAACACAACCAGGTCCCTCACAACACTTCAAACTCGGACTTCTGGAGTTGTCGCGTGACGTCAGAGTAAGCTGCACGTGCTGCCAGTGTTCTCGTTATGACGAGATTTAGACGAGACTTGGACACAAACCACGTGGCAATGAACATAAACCAAAGATATATAACGTGCAATGAACGTTTCCTACTTGCAAACCAGATAACAGAGGTACATTAGAAATCGTAAATCATAACTGTAGATAGTGCCTGAAGAGGTGTTATTTAGATCCGGGTTTATCAGTCCTAAAGTAATGCTTTATCAACTTGTTAGTGGAGAAAAGTGCATCTCGCTCAAAAGACTACACAGAAAAAAACCCGTGCGTTACTTTGAAGTCTTTATAACAAATAGGTTACGACAATCTAGCGTCTGAGGTATTTGAAAGGTTGTGAGATGAAAGATGATGGTTATAAGATGCATAGACCCTCGCTGCAGGTCCGGATACCGGATTTTATTGAGGGATCTGCAGTGGAGGGACGGGTGGGAGGGGGCGAAATCGACCATGCCAACATCGCTGGTGCAGAGCATTTGAGGGGGTTCAGGGTACAACATTTCTTTCAGACTCCTCTTAGTCTTCTTGAGGGGAATTGCATCAGGATACAAATTTTCTTTCAGGTCCTTTCCCTTCTGAGAGGAACTATGTCAGGAGTAGAAAGTGTCCCTTCTGAGGGGAAATGCATCAGGAAGACAGCGTTCCGGTACGGACTCCTTCCCATCTGAGAGAAATTTTATTAGGGAGTACATGTACACATGTTTTTTCCAGGCCTCTCTTCCCTTGTCCAGGGTACAAAGTGTTTTGGCCCCCTTCCCTTATCCTTTAGTCATCCCTCTCATGGCTGTCGGGTTCCTTATGACCCCTCACCCCCCCCCCCCCCCTGGTTCCCGGTATGATGCACCTGCAACTCTCAGAGACACTGACAACAAATGAGTGAACAACTTGATATCTAGTTTTCATCATTAATGTTGCCAGGACACCTAGAAGTTGTTGGTTACATGTAAACATTGGATCAGAGATAAAGCATTAACTGTGGGTGAAATTACATCAAAATCGCTGTATGATTCTAATTTCGTTTTGGGTCAGACGCAAAATCTAAAACGAATGTGGAACAACTAGATCTGATTGCAGTATTACGTTAACCGAGTAACGATCCGATGTGGTTCCTGCTAAAGACTCCCCAAAACAGGCGGCGGTATAGCTCAGTCGGTAAAGCATCTGCTTAGAAATCCAAAGCTCCGAGTTCGAATCTTTTCATCTCTGCAGTATTCAAGCTAGCTATACGCAGTTATGATCTGGTTCGATGTCTCATAATGACACCACGCGTGCGAACCATAGCTTGTAGGTTTCATTCAGCTTCTCACAGTTGATGCAGGTGTTCCGCTGTTTTGTGACATCATCCTTGCTTCGTCAGTATTAGTCTTCGCTCGCAGGTTTCACCGCATCAACTCATCCAACTTCCCACTGGTGCCACGGGTGTTCCTCCTGCAATAAACCGACCATTCAGAGGTCACCAATGCTGGAAAGAACAGGTAAAATATCCAGACCATACAGTTATTCTAAACCTATTATGAGTCATTCTTTGCAGTTGTGTTTGTGGATAGGTTTATGAGAAAGGTTTACCACTGAGATGATAATTACGCCTCCACCTGGCCTGCTCAGATAATACCGGCTCACAGCGCTACTGTTGCTGCAGACTCTGACGTCACTAGACCAGACAGCGGCTTAAGAACAAGAGCTCGTGTGCAATTTTCTGCACTCAAGATATCATCATAAAACAATTGCTGTGTCAATTTACAACCCTCAATGCCGGCGATAATGAAGTCTAGTGTTAATTTAGCTTATTACTGAATGGTTCCAATTAAGCGGAGGCGGTTTCACGGAAAACTAAATACGACTCTTGTAGCTTATAATTCCAGTGTTTTTGGAAAAATACTTATTAAATTGTCTTAATTAGTTTTAGTAAGTTGTAAGGAAAGTTTGATTTATCGGGGGGGGGGGGGGGATTTAGGCTGTGTGTGAAGGGGAGTCCGGGGATGCGTTGGGGTGGGGTGGCAAGACATGTTTATTACTTTCTATCGGGGTCCCGGGGCATGTCCCCCTTGAGACACTAACATACAAATGGTGCAAACTCGGCTCAATTCACAAGTTTTCATAATTTTTTGGGGTTGGTTTAATGCCAGCAACCAAACGGAGGCTTAATGGGGGAGGTACGTGCCCCCAGATGCCCTCTATTACAAACAGAGAGGTTGTTATAGCGAGTCCAAATGCATGAATCTAAATATTAATGAAAACGCATGAATTCTAAATATTTAAACTAAACAAAATCAGTGATCTTCCTCTGAGGAAATTCAAAACGAGGCTGCAAATAATTATTTAGAAACCGTTTGGTTTCCTGAAACTAAAAACCATACGAATTAAATGCGTGACAAGATTCGTGAACTGAATATGTTTAAAAAAATAATTTTTTCCCATTTGCTTTG
>JAUELE010220165.1:0-12979 GCA_031471655.1 Diodora aspera | reverse complement strand
ATGGAGAAATTTAGCCGACGGCGGGGGGGGGGGGGCGTAAGGCTCCCCGACAGGGAAGCTGTAGTCCCCCCCCCTCTGCAAGTAGTATATTCCATGCATATTTCAACGCAACAGCATTTAAAATAATTATAGATGAAAGGTTATTGAAGGAAGAGCTCACGGAGGAACCCACTACTCCTCTCGGATATCATCTCGGTCAAAATAATGTAGAAAGTCTACACTCAACTAATAGTTTAAATACAAGTGTACCTCATGATATGTACAATGAAAACGAACAACACGAGTTTCGTTCTTTCGGGAGTCTTCCAACGACATGTCATAATATTACGATTGCATTCGCTGTCTAACGACCCTGCTACATACTGAGGTCACCCATGGACATAATGCCAGCCTGCTGCTCAAATAGTCCATGTTTAATGAGTCAATACTGAATGAATACTTCGTGTCGTCAACTCCGTTAGAACGTCTCATATCGTGATTCATCTACGTCAAGCAACACCTAATATTACTGATTTTCATGAGGTTAATCGCCATTGAGTTCTTTACAGTTGTCTCATCATCCAATACACTGTGGCCTCACGTTCCTTGAATATGTACATAGACTTATGAAATTACTAAGTTTACCCTTCCACTGTAACATCCTGTCTTTAAAGATCACATTGAGAGCATTAAAGGACATTCTTAATAACTTTACGTTCATTGGCATCTTCAGGATGAGGAAGAAAAAATACCGCTCCTCACTTTTTTCGGGGGGAGATGATAAGGACGCCCATTCACACATTACTCTTATAGGTATATTATAAACATGAAAAGTAGCAAAACTTACCGAGTTGCCGAAACCTATGTGACAGATTTTTAAAAACCCTCTCTTTTCCAAGAATCAATCAGCCCAAATATATGTCACCCGTCCCAACTACAACGTAAGACTGAAGTGTCAGCTACCATTAGTTCATGTGAAATGCTTTTCGAGTAGCAATGAGCGCGATCTGTGGGTGGACCTTACAACTTTCTAGGAAATGACTGCAGTTAGTGCACCGAAATGTGTTTTCAGTACACACGAAGTGGGTGGTCATAAGATTTGGGCTCTTGACAACATAGTGACTGTTGCCAAAGCGCATATACTGTTAGATCTAGAGCATCACTCCCTTTGTAAAAATAATGAAGTAAGATTCGTATGAAAAAGGTTTACCTCAAGCACATTATGTGCTCTGTTACAGGATGTCCCTGTGGCGCAATGTTGATTTTAGCACTACACTGATATGCAAACTAAACCATACTAAATGATTTCAATTATTTTGCCTTACGTCTTTATGACATATAGTTGCATCAAAAGGATACTTGGATTTCAATGAGTGTAATTTGATTGAAATCATGTCATTGATAAAACTTCCTAATCTTGCAGGGATATCTCTTGTATATCCAACGTTTTATAAATTTATTCATTGGCCTCTCCAAAACTTGGCATCATTTCTTTTGCACGTCAGTATAGTTACTGTATAACGTATCCAACATTATTGTGTCAATAGTCTATTCAAAATGTGTCAAAAGCGTATTATTTTTTACCTATCAAAATGTCAGGATATCATTAACTGCACTGCAATTGCAATGATGACCGGAAGTAACGATACCAAGATTCTGAGAGGAATCTGAACTAACTCAAACTTAATTCGGATATACAAGACATATACATTCAAGATTGTGTATCTTGATGAGAATTAAATGACACTCGGTAAAATTCGAAAACTGTTTTGATGAACTGGGATGTAAAGACACAGTATTGGAGTTCTTATAGTTATTTGAATAGGTTTTATTACGTCAAAATAGTTATTGTTTAACGTATCCCTACATTTGTCAATAGGTTAAATCTTTTAAAATGTATACTCATCTAGATCTATTTCACGAATTGTATATGCCAGTCATATTATGCATAATTATACATTGCACTTTAGCTTAAGACAACTACGCGATGAAATATCTGCACGTATGCCTATATACAGTAGATTGAACATATGGCTATGCAATTGACTTAACGTATACCCACACAAGCGACTGAACGTACCCTATGCAACGGCTGTACGTATGCCTATACAATCGACTGAACGTGTGGCCTTGTTGTCAACTCACCATGTGACCATGTAACTTAAAGTATGGTCATGCAATGACTTAAAGTATGACCATGACATCGACTGAACATATGCCTATACAATTGGCCGAACGCATGTCCATGCGATCGTCTTAATGTGGGACCATGAAATCAACTTAATGTGTGACCGTGCAATTGACTGGAGGTATTACCATGCAGTCAACACAGGATACTACCATACTTAACATACATGTATTAATGTTGATGGCAAACATGGTGATCTAAAGACAAATCTCTGCAAGTCATATATTTACGGTTACAGAGCAGCATGCCAATCACGACCCATGGTATGGTTATGCCTGTTATAATCCGCGGCGATATCTGTTAATAATATACCTACTATTGATACAGCCTCAAGCACAAGAATACGAGTTGTATTTACACGAATATTTATGCTTTTTAACTGCACCAGAGATAATCAAAATAATCAAATGTTGATTTACAACCATTTAAGACAATTATCGTAGTTGCAATACATCTCAGCCGTTCAATCGAATTTTAAATCATTGTAAGTTTTTCAAGAGATACATGTAAGTTGCTCGCATTAAAGAGAGCCATGTGCGTATAATGGCGTACACGGTTAACTGATGTATAAGGTTGGATCCTTTCGTATGTTATTATCTTTTTTATTCTTGTATTTTACAATCTGAAAACAGTAGGACCAAGGGACGTTGATTAGCCTAAGTATGCAAGCCTTTCAATGAAGAACTGATGACTGTGAAAGAGATAATGAGACGCCAGAATGGCATATTAGGTCTTTAGAATCTGTTCTGACGCAGAAGGTCATTTTGGAATACATGTACTAATAAGTTGTAGTAATATTAATGATATTCTGTTTATCTGAGAACAGATATAGAATATCCGCCATTGTTCGCGTTTCACACGTTGATCACGACGCGACGGTTATTACACATGCAATATACACTACTCAAATGAAGCTGGCGGTCACACATAGCACAGTACAAAGTGTGTGAGGTTGGATTAAGTTCAGTCTGATATCACTCAATTATTGGAACGTATAACATTTATATGCGCTATTCATGCATGTTTCGGGTGCAGCAGTGTTACTACAATGAACATGACCTAAGAAATAGTGAAATGCTATTTCTTTTAGGTTCAGTTTTATTTTGAAATGTTGGCCGAAATGTCATTAAAAGCATAAATTGAGCTAATCTTTCTAAGTCGTCCAATAAGATCAGACGTATACTGACGTCTAAAAGAAACTATACAGAGAAAACATATTAGAACATTTGTCAACCGTTTTGTATCACTGTTCATCAAAAATGTTTCTACTTTCGTGGTGTTTACTTCATTTGGTTCACAGTGTGCTGAAAGGACACTTTCTGAATCAATTTCTCTGAAAATAACAAACATTTGTAGACAGTACCCAGCAGTACCACTCGGAGAAAGGCAAATTAATTCGCGCAACTGGTAAAGAAACTCCCCCCCCCCCCCACTCCTCCCTCATACAACAGAACTTGTTCAATTTAAGCGTTTTGGTGCCACAGTAAAACATTTCTACAAACATCCACTGCTTGGGTGATACTGTTATCTTCATATACACTTTCATTTGCGTAGATGTTTGTAGACGTTTTTCACTCTGCGCCAACACGTTTCCCTGACATTCTGTCTCCAGGGGCGATCCTTTGATTTTTAGGGAGATTTTGCAAATACATAGTAGAGACAAAATAAATAGTTTGCAGATATATAAAAACATTTCTTTTATTTTTCAGTTGAAAATTATTAAATGGACATGTATTATGAAATTTTTCTGGCGCAGTTATTCCCATTAACAGTAAGTCTCAGTGGAAGATTCAGGTCTCGCTCCATCCCACCCCTTTTAGAAGTTCAGTGATGGCTGACCATTGTATGGCATTACTTGGACCAGTTATAAAGTTAATTCTGATCCCAGTAAAAGCAGAAAAATGCGTCTCAGACATTCAATGAATTAAAACCAATTTACATGGGATGATGTCCAAGACCCCCTACAACTTTTCACACACGTCTAGACTTCTGCAGCACTGATTACTGGTTGATTATTGGTTGATTATTGGTTGATTATTATTTCATGGAGGCGGAGGGGGAGCTCGAGTTCCCTCACTTTACAGGGTAAGGGCTGATACCCTACCCCCTAATTGTTCTTCACCGGAAATCGCTCAGAACGCGTCTCTATGATCTAGGACCTCCAGCGCTTCCGAACCCAAGATGGTCTCTGGTACCTCGCCTCATTGCTCCTCTGCAGTTGCTTCCATCGCCCCAGTAATTGCATGACATTATTTGGACGAGTTGCAAGCCGCATTTTGACCAACATAAATGCAGGAAAATGCGCCTCAAAGCCTCTATAAATTAACATTTTCTCGGGGGAGGATGCCCCCGACAATATCCCCCCACCCTTCCCCTACACTACTCATCGAGATTTAACTTCCGGTATTCCCTTGTTCTGGTCCATCCTCTGTGAGATTGTCATTATTGTATACTGTATCTGAGATACATAATTTGTAGATACATATTTTCTAAAGTAACACAGACGAGTTTTTTCACATTCTGTCATCTCTTCTGAAACAACTTCAGACTCTTGCAGTTTGAGCAGTGTTAGCAGCGACCGAGGATTCCTCGACGCCCTGACCTTTTCCTCTGTTAATCATGTATCCTTCGCTTAAAAGAAAGTTGGTTCGTTCATGGAACTCCTCACAACCGAAACAATAGAACAAAAGCACGAAATTATCAGCTTCGGGGCATATATGACTAGACGTTTGCATATGGTTGCATAGGCCTTCATAGAGAGAGAGTTGGACAAATATTTGATCGTTGACAAGAGAAAACTACAGTTCTCTTACAAGAATATGAATTATAAAGGATGTGTGACATATGTATCCGTAATGTAAACTTTCTTCTTTTCAAAGGTGCCAATGTGTCAAAAACTTCATTGCAATGACATTTCTTGTATACAATTCCTTGAGTTCGCCTGAGAATATTTGTTTAGTTCAAGCCGTGCTTAGATCTATGGTTCACTTATTCTCCACCCGAACTTATTATCGCGTTTGTAAGCGTCATTTTGGTTTAAGAATGACATTTTTCAATACCTTTTCCATAGATTGCAAAACCTGCATTTTCGCAAAAGCTGTACATTAAATTCTCACAAATTGTACACCATTCTTTGCATTTAAAGGATAATAGTCAGATTCGTTGACAGAAAACAGGCTGTCAGGTCAGTCCTATTTGCAATATGTTGCATTTACAACAGGGGCGGATCCAGGATTTTGGAAAGGGAGGGGTCCAACTTGTAAGGGGGGGTCCAACATTCAAAATTTCAGTTCCATCCGGAGTTCGAGGTCTCTTTATTATACAGTTTTCCGTATTTGATTTTCAAAAAGGAGGGGTCCAGACACCCTGGACCCCTCTCCTCCCTCACTTGATTCGCCACTGCACAAGACATGCATGTATAGGCAGCTTAAAAATTAAATCAAAGTCTCATTTACATTTACAAAAAGAACGCACGTACTGTATTATAATTTAGTTTGTATCTTTCAAAGTTGGTTCCTGACAGGGCTTTATCTAAAATGTACGATTCGATGAAACATATTGGTAACGTTAACATATTTAGTTGGATGTTCCATTCGACAGAACCACATTATTTGCGAATAAGGCAATGAAATGATATTTTATGGCTTAAAATGGATAAGCAGTTCAAAACATGCCAGGACAGAAGGTTGAGTTAATGTTATCCTTGATCAATTAGAAAATAGCAATGGAAAATATAACATCATATAGTCCTTCCCGAAAACGGTAGGAAATCATACAAGCATTTTAAACCATCGCTTTTATCACGAGTTATGTTTCATTGGTGTCTTAATTGTTACAACGAACATTTAACAACAGAAGTTCGACGATCAAGTATTCAGTTTCATTGGAAAGGCGCTCCAAAGCTCTGAAGGTATGTAAGCTTGACACCATAATATAGTTGAACTTGAGGTCCAATTTTAGCGGTGTACACAAATGCACATTGCGATAAATGATATATTAAGTGACATTACAGATAATGACATTAAATGACGCACTGCAAGGCATTACACGATATGTTCAATGGCATAACACATTTGGTCAGTAGTATTATGTGTTCAGTGACGTTACACGCTGCATGTATGTTCAGTGGTGTGAAATATACACCTGTTTATTCTTATCGTCACTCTTGGAGTTGATTATTGTCACTTTAACAGTGCCATGGCAATAATATCATGTTGACAAGAAACATACAGAAACAAAAACAAAAACTTTTGCATATGGAGAGACATTTATACTAAGAGCTTAATTTTCATTTCAAAGATAGATGATCATAAAGTACATTTTGATATACATCTGTTTTAGACTCGCATGTAGAATATATAACGTTAACGCTCTCCAACGTCTCTATTTCTGATGTATCACACGTATGGCTTAACGAACAAGAGGTTGAACGAAAACTGAAGTTGTTGTCCATGCAAGATTTTTTCCATATACTTTACTTTCAAACACTCCAATTGAGCAGTTCATTAATAATGTAAGGTTAAATGAATGGTGAAGAATTGAGTTGGGGACAATACATTAACATAGACACATATGAAAAAGTTATAAGCTTTTCTAAATCAGTACACTCTGGGGAAGCACTCTCCATTTAGAAGAGAATTATTAGCAACCTGGAGTTGTTGGAAAGTCGTTTTAGCGGTCTGTCCAGAGTAAAGTGTAAATGGTGCTCTATAATTACAATATTGACGCGTACAAGCTCACCTCCGAGCTTTCAATTACCAAACAAACGATGTTGAGTGTTCATGCATTATCTCTGTTTCGGTGGTTCTAGGCATTTTTCAGTGAGAAATCGTATGACTTTAACGAACCATTTCTAAAGCAGTTTTAAGTTACATTTTGATGTTTAATAAATTGATCAGGAAAATGACGACGACGGCGAATGACGGTGATGATGATGATGATGAACTTTAAATGAAGACAGTGATAGTTCAGATGATGATAATGATGATGATGACTGAACTTCAAATGAAGACGGTGATAATTCAGATAATGATGAAGACGACGACATGATGATGATGATGATGGTGATTGAACTTCAAATGAAAACGGTGATGATTTAGTTAATGATGTAGACAATGAAATGATGATGATGATGGTGATTGAACTTCAAATGAAGACGGTGATGATTTAGATAATGATGTAGACGACGACATGATGATGATGATGATGATTGAGCGTCAAATGGAGACGGTGATGATTCAGATAATGATGTAGACGACGACATGATGATAATGATGATTGAACTTCAAATGAAGACGGTGATGATTTAGATAATGATGTAGACAACAAAATGATGATGATTGAACTTCAAATGAAGACTTGATGATTTAGATAATGATGTAGACTACGACATGACGATGATGCTGATGATATTAAACTTCAAATAAAGACGGTGATGACTCAGATAATAAAATATAATGATATGGACGACGGCGATAACGACAACGATGATGATGATGAAGGGGAAGAAGAGGAGAAGAAGAAGAAAGAGGAGGGGGACGACGAGTAGGATGATTGTATGTTTTTGTAAATTATCACAGGTAATTTAATTCACGTAGCTTTATATCACTTTTTTAAAATAAATTTATTGTTGTTTACGAAAATGACATAGTAAGGCAAAACTAAGATTGACACATACCTCCCTCGTTTAGTGGTTACTTTCTTGTTACGAAACGGGAGGAATAAATAAATGTCCAATGTCTTTAAGTGATCCGTCGAAATCCTGGTGATAAGTTCACGTTCCCCCTGCTCTTCTTGTTTAGTTTCCTTTTCTTCACGAAAGAAACCTTTGGGAGTGATTTACTGTATTAAAATACTCGAGCTGCTCCCACTCTTACCAAATCGTGACTCGCCTTGCTTCAGTATCCACCCGAATCGACAGCACACCTTTGCTATAACACATAATAGTTATTTCAATTTATGAAAAGTTTTGTCTTTGTGCAAAGAGTACCCTTTTTATCAGCTTGTAAGGAGGCAAATATGTTTAGTGTCGACAGTGTTTGCGAGTGACGGGCACAGGCCCACTTTGAATGTTTAAAAAAGACCTCAAAAGCGCCAGAGAAATTTGGACGGACTTCACCTGACATACAATAAGTTTTATTTGCACATGTAGATGAATGGCGATAGACACAGCCGGAGAACATGGATTCCAATATATAGGAGTAGAGGGAGAAGAAGAAAACGAAGGAGTGGGATGCAACGGGTATGTGTATACGCAAGGCGTTTCATTTTCAGTGTTTACGAGTGCGATGTTCGGACTCCTGTCATGAATAACGGTTGTTTCATTGTAGGGAGATCTGCTTGGAAAACAAACAAAAGGTGTTTGCTTATTTTTCTATTGGGCGCCTTTACACATAGATATTACCATGACAATTAGCAATTTTATTGCTTGAAATGTAATCTGCAGACTGTGACAGTCTCCTCGTTCACACTGAACGACTCTTTTCATAAGTGGGTTTACTTTCCTTAAGTAGTTTGCACGTGTGCGCGTGATTTGTATTAGACTTTGATTAAACTTGCGCACATGCGTATGTCACGATATTGGTCGCACGTTTCTTTGTGGATACATGCAGTTACCTCCCTCTCCTCAAACGGAGCAATTGAATGCATCCCAAAGGAAAAGAAGGAGACATACTTTATTTCTTCTGTTTATCCTGAATAATACTCTTTACATTGTAGACGAAGTGTGCATCTTTAATTTCGGTATTGTACATGTGTGCGGCTTAATGCATGTTTGACGTGTGTAGACTTCGTAGTAAGTATCTGTACAGAGGTTTCAGTTACACGTTATTTACACGTGTCAAGACAAGGGGATGATTTATTCTGTTAGAAACGGATTCGACAATAAATTAAATCTTCTTTGTGTGTATCAAGTAGCCATACGTGAAATAGATATATGTTTAGATTCAAACTTCTGTCATTGATATATTTCATACTAACAAGGATCAGCCTAATGCGTCTGTATCACGTACCCGTAGAACTCAGACGTACACGTACGGTTCGGTTCTAATTGCAATGTTTAAGGTGACATAGAACTGCAACTATTCCTTTATACAGTTTATAATGTATATAATCCACAGAAAACTAATTCAGTCGTATACCTCTACAGAGCTCTGTTTCAAATTAAAATAACAGATTAACAAATGTGGCATTGCTCAAACCAGAGGGGGGACACATTCTTAAAACTCATGTTTCCATTTTTGTCTAGTACATCGTCCAGCGGTGACAAACTGTACACGCTCATATTTCAACACTTTATATCATTTAAGGCAATTATTAAAGATGAAAATATTACATTTTTTTCAAAAGAACTAATTTATAGTACATAATTTACATATCACAAAATTCATAATTTTGCTCCTGTCTGGCTTGAGCAATGCCACGATTATTCTACTGTCATTATGACACTTGTGTTTATGTGTATGATGGGCAGGCGTTTTTGGTAAACAATAAAGCGAGAAAAGATAGAATATTGCTTCGTAATTAACAACATTATGAAGATTAACAAAATGTCAGAATGTTTATAAACTAGTTAAACTTTTGTTCAGCAGCTGTATTTTATACGTATTGCACGTTTTCTGAATTATTCAGGAATAATGTTTACCTTATTGTAGCTATAGGATTAGTGGTCTTTCATTTTCACCGTTATAATGTCCGAATAAGTTTACGCAGATGATAATACTTTCATTACTTTTAAATAATAGGGCTCGGTAAATGAGAAGATCCCAGAAAATTGACTCGGCCAGAAATCCTTTCGTCCTCCCCCCCCCCCACCCCCGCTAAAACCCCTAGTTTATGCTTATGCTTAGGATCAGTTTTGTGTGTGTTTCTACCTTACAGATATGTTTACTTGCTTATAAGGTTTCGTTTTACACCGAGAAATGAATGTCTATATACGGAATTCGAACGTGGGGAACGAAAGGAACGCTTTCCCAAAACAATTACAATGCAGTAAAATAAAATAAAGTTCCTTTACAGTTTTAAAAGTTGTTAAACTTATAAAACATGGTTCATTAATATAAAGAATATGTATATGACCTACAGGGGCGTAGCTCTCGTTAGGCACAAAAGGCACGTGCCTACACATTATATTTTTGAACCAAAAATTTGTTGTTGGAAATGTACCAAAACATCATAGCCTAAAGGTTTTTTAATGGTCTGATATCAACCAGCTTAGTGACAGTGGTCTCCCCTGTATTTGGGAACAGGGTAGGTAACTCTCAGTGGACTTCATCTGATCTTCATACTGGCAGTAGCGGGAAATTGCATCTCAAGCCATCTATAAAAGCAAACATTTCTGGGGGTGGGAGTTTAAATCTGCAATAGTGCCTACACATGCATTTAATTCTAGCTACGCCCCTGACCTATACAGTAGACATTAAACTCAATGAAAGTTAAAGCATATTTCAATTTATATAATGGGTATAATTATATACCCATGTCAATTTTTAACTTTAAATTTTCTACAGAAGTTATGGCCTGTAGTACTATTGGCATGTAGACATTTTGGGAGTACATTGTCACATATCGACGTCTCCTTGTTGGTTCACCGGTTCTCCGCTGTGCCATCTTGAGTCAGTCCTGGACTTCTATCGCTTGATAAGAAAAAATGTGTTTGGATAACACTTGGACAGTGAATTAAGCCGGTTGTTCCATCCCTCTTCGTGGTTGTTTCTTCTGTGTCTATCATTTACTTTTCTTTTCTCCACGTCGCACCCTCCACCCATGTTGTTGTCACGTAGTACATAAACTGCGTCATTCCTGCTCCATGGGGAGTTCCTGCGATGGCATCCTTCCACACCTTCTCAACTTCCCCAATGATAACAGGAGGAGGAGTCTACAATCCCCCGCACAACAGTCCTTTCAGAGTCGATGTGGAATACTTCAGGGCGGAAATTATGACGGCTGGCATCACCCGTGACTTGCCCGCTTCAAGAATATTGTCTTGAATGCGTCAGTGTAATAAATATAAGACGGTGCGTCATGGCTGTGAACAGATCCATCCAGTCTGTAGTGTGTTGCACTATACATGTTCAGTAACAGATGTTTTTCCACTTGTCGGTTGACTTTAAGTTGTCCAAGATGTATGACGTGATAATAATTACAATGTATTAAATACCTAACTAATTCAGCCATATGCCGCGGTAATAATGTCAATGCATTACTTGTATATACATACCTACATGTAATTCAGTCATATACCGTGATAATAATTAAAATGTCTCAAATACATAACTGACTCAGTCGTGTGTCATGGTAATCATTGCATCGTATTAAAACGTAACTTACTCAGATTCCGTGGTAATAATTAGGATGTTTCATATAAATACATGAACATGTAACTAACTCAGATTCCGTGGTAATAATTAGGATGTTTCGTATACATACATGTAACTAACTCAGATTACGTGGTAATAATTAGGATGTTTTATATACATACATGCAACTAACTCAGATTCCGTGGTAATAATTAGGATATTTTATATACATACATGTAACTAACTCACATTCCGTGGTAATAATTAGGATCTGTCATATACATACATGTAACTAACTCAGATTCCGTGGTAGGCTTTTGCCAAGACCCTTTGTCAAGGCAGAAACAAATTGAACATCTCACCCCACCTTAGTCATCTCTACTTGGCCCTGCCTCAGGCCACAGTTACATGTAGGAAAGGCAATATAGTCTCAGGAATAATAATTTGTCTCCGATATTATATATAAATTTAAGAAACTTTAGGGTCTTGGCAAAAGTCTAATTCCGTACTCATAATAATTAGGATATTTCATATACAAACCTAACTCAATCATATGCCGTTGGAATAATTACAATGTATCCACTAACAATAGTTAATGCTGCAGAAACACAAGGCGAATATTTAGAGCGAATCGTTCGATTTTGTGATGTCCACACCCCGTCACTGACAGTTGCCATTTTGTTTGGCTGTCATATGACTCTTCGAACGGCTGCAGATGATTGACTGAAATGTTTTGTGGACACACTAGACGAATTACTCGCCGGCGATAAAAATTCGGGCGAAAAATATCAAACATGTTTGATATCTGCGAACAGATTCGGGTGAACATCGGGCGACATTCGCCGTGGTGGACACACTAGACGATGTTCGGCCGCGAATGATTCGCCAAAATAATCGCCTGTTGTGTCCACTGCATAAGCAATATGCAGTGGTTATAATTACCATGTATGAGATACATAACTAACTCAGTCATAAACCGCGTGGCAATAATTACAATGTATCAACTAACAACACCTAACACATCATACCGTCCAGTCACAGGTGGATTTAAGGGAGGAGAGTGACAAGCCGCCGTGCGCCCTCAACCTACACTATATCGACAAGCATTAAATATAATCTTGTCAATTGCCCAATGTTAATATAATTTCCATGACATTGCAAAGACATATCGCGTGTACGGACTGTTCTCTTAACAAATGCGAGCGTATGAACCTACGTATTTACCCCCTCCCGCCCCAAATTCTGTACAACCCCACCCCCTTACAAGTAATTGAAAACAAAACTATTTGACTCAAGCAGATAGGCGAACTGACGAGTAAACAAATGTATTTGGACAGATTCTTAATGCGACTAATTTTTCCACATCTAAATGATGGAGAAAACGTGTTCTCTGGGCTTTTCAACACTAGAATACGGTATTATTATTCAAGGCAATAATATAAATTTGCCACGACTGTCTGCAGTCTATTTCAGACGTCATAGTTACGAAACGTTTGTTCGCATACACTCTGTTATA
>JAUELE010220154.1:0-12980 GCA_031471655.1 Diodora aspera | reverse complement strand
TCCTGTCATGATACATTACTGTTTACAAAATTTAACCCGCTTGGCGAGCTCTGTTGTCTTCTGACAACTCTTGTTGGAATGGTGCCGTGAATGTATACTAGTGTGTTATACATGCATATGAGATATCAACAGCTGTGGTTGATAGCAGTACATGACCGATTGTGAAACAGCATTAATTTAACGTCAAAGAACACACACTATTACACGAATTAAATATTTCAGCAAAGCAAGAATAAAGTCGAAACAAAGACCAGCTCAGGAAACGTTACTACTTGTTGAAGTGAATCTTGACAAGTTTCTCACTACAGTCATTGCAATGCATGTGTTGTGTGAAGTCCACGATTCGTGCATCTATGCCACAGTACCTCCAACAGAAGCTCCACCAACGCTGTGGCAAGTCCAAATGAAGCTGCATAGAGAATGTGGCGCATCTTTATGAAAGATATGGGTCTTGGATACAGTTTCCTTACTTGGAAGCAGTCGTTTCTTGGAAGCCAATCATCCATCAATTTAGAAAGTATCCCACTGTCATACAACCTCGATACGCTGAAAAAGGTTATGACAGTCCTTCAGTGAATATTGGAATCATTTTTCATCTTTCTTTAGTTTAAAATGGTGTGATCATATAACATATTTCGGTTTATCTGCTATTAAGGGAACATGATCAGAGATGCAGGTACGCCAATCTATGTTCAGAGCTTGTCTTTTTGTTCACCCAGTAATATAATACAGTGCTGTATTTTTTCCGATTTTTACGCAAAGATTTCACACTTATTGGGGCGGTACAGAAAAGGCGGTTGCTGGCTTCGTCTAACGCTAAAAATAGATTGCCCATTGCATTTGGAACTGACTAAAACGGTGATACGCCATAACAATGACATGCGATTGGACGAAACGGTCACAATGAGATGAAACGGGAATAAATAGTTGGTCCAAACGGTGACACTTTTTGGATACAATGGTGACAACAAAAGATATACATATCCATCGATCATTACATTGAATTGTCCGTAGATTTTCGCCAAGTTTAGCGTGTCACTGTTTTAGCTTCTACCCATAAAACGATGACGTTACCAACATGGGAATGTATAGCAATTAATTGTCGAGTTCGAGTAAGTTATTTGCAGTAGAATTTCGCCGTTATGTAATTGATGTATCGATGTTTTAGTCAGACGTACTTGAAAGGTTTTTTAGTTTTTGTTCGGTATTGGAGATGAAACTCTGAAATATAGTTCCCGATTTCTGCTGCCTGTCCTTGCATGAACCGATTACATTACACCCAACAGGCTCATTAACTAATATGCAAGTCGTTACAAAAATAAATCTGCAGTAGTCGAGTAAGTTCTCATCGCCAAAGAATATGTTTAATTGCTTTTTGACTAATACATATTTCCATTGAGCTGTCATGAAAAAGAATTACTGATAATAAAATATTTATATTATGAGACAGAAATGCAGAACCGTTATGAACAAATGAACTGAATGTCACTTCTGATGCAAAACACTTACACCTTGGAAACTGTCTCTGTGTATGGAGAGTGTTTCGGTACTGCAAAGGATTGGTAGTCACTTCCCAAGAACACGTCTTTGTACTCAATATCACATATGCTTTTGGTAATGTATGCCGATGACTCCAATCCGGTAATGAAGACATATTTCCCTTCTTCAACTTTCTTCATTTGTGTTAACATATTACTGTGTAAAACATCAGGGTCAGATTTTGCCAGATTTTCAATCCTCCTCTGTATAGCTATCAGACTCGGAATCCTGGACTCCTAAAATCAAATCCACCAAAACAGTTTTTGAAACTGTAACGTTTTTTTTTTCAAATTAATACAGTATTTAACAAATGGATTCCGTTCAGTGTGGAAGTGCTCCATTAAAAGCCCCCTGATCCTGAATGTCCTGCAATTGTGCCATTGGAATTACCTGACCCTGTGTTCCAAGTTACAAGACTCTCCTTGTACACTCAAAGCAGGGAGGTTACTATGCCCATACCACTGTTCAGTGAGATCAGAACCGAGCACGATATCAATGCCAGATACTTTAGGCGTCAGTCACCACCGCCACCATCATCTTTGCTGTTACACATTCTGACTGTAAATAGAACTTGGGAAGAAGGACTGTCGAATACACTTGACCTACGACCTGAATTATCAATTCTCACCACTGATGGTCTACGAAAGATCCTTCATGATGACAGCAAATCAAACTAACAAATGCCCCTGTATCCCTAAACAAGAACCATACTGAGAAGTCAGTGCCAAGCTTGGCCTACAAATTCAATATAAGTTTAGCCAGTGACACTGCCTCAGAAAGTTAGATACATCCAGATCCATATACATATATGTTATGTACAAGCTTGCGATTTGTACCACAAGATGGTGATCCTCATATAAATGAATGCTTAAATTTCCTTCACTACATTAAACAACAGGAGTCATAATGATGTCAAAATATTGAACCGTTTTTAAATGCAGAAATAAGCGCCACATTAAGAACCTAGGATAGAACATTGTATGTATTGAAATAATAAGTTTAAAATGATACACAAATACATCATGTAGTTAACATGATCGGTAAGAACGTAATAACGTGTACAATTACTGGGTATTAAACACAGCTGCCGGACAAAGGACGATCCTACATGTATAACGCCGAATTTGGTGCGAACTACGTGACAGCTTTTATCGGGTGCTAAGCGACTCGTAAATGCTATTAGTTCCGGCATCTCCATGTTATACATGTATACTCAGTCCAACTATTTAAGCGTCACTCATTGGAATATGTATACTGTGGTATTGTTCAAGCTATGGTCTTCCCAAGAAATATCCATAAGGATTGATTGCACACAATGTTCGATTATTGACGTTTTATGTTGGGATGTGCTGAAACAAAACATTCAACAATCGGTACTTTAGAAGTGATAATAATGTGAACAAAACACCAAAACATGCCATGAGTGGCGAACGAACGTAGCGCTTTTATCACGCACATTTACATTTCCTTTGTTCATATTACAAAAAAAGCCTTGTCATCCTGCTTTTGGACAATTAGATGTTGATCACTATACCGACCCTTCAAGAGATGGACTGAGTATATCAGCATGGTTTATTACCTCAAATAACGTTTGAAATGATGACTTTCCCAGATACCCCACTTTATAATCTGTTCTCTGTGCAAGGTCCATTAGATTCTGAAATGGTATTTGCTCCTTTTCAACCGTGAGGGCGGCCAGTATAACGCTGCAATAGACTGCCGACAGAATCATGTTCAGATACCACCATGAAGCAACTAGGAGCCGTTCTGGGGTGAACGTGATGATTCTTTTGGTGCCTACAAAAGAGATTCCACTTAACATCTTCAAACATTACGTCTTATCAATATTAACAAGGGTTAAAAAACCGTAAAACAACGTGCAATCTAATATCATTTTAGATTGCTGGAATCGATTCAGTACTCTGAATATTGATATCAATCAATAAGGACATTTACAGTCACTCAGAATGCCTATGAACTCTTCATTTGTGAACAGATTGCCTCAAAACTGCGCTTGCCGCTGGTACAACCTCAAACATCTTCGATAAGACTTTAAAACATGTTTTAAATCAAGTTTAGCATTTCGACTGTTCCACTGGACCAAAATTATGAATCGTATCAAATAGATATTAGACAATACTCAAGAAAAACTCTTCTGAGCCTTAGGAGTATCAGAATATTTTCTGTTATGATGACCCATACATATCATCTTGATTGGTAAATGCATGCCTGGACACCACCTCGTGACTTTGGTGTAGCTCATGACAATTTTGAACATGCTACATGTTTCTACATAATTACACCCTGGTGATGTAAATCTTAAAGCTAATGGATTATGCCAATTGTAATCCTCTGAAAACTGAACGAACACATTTGGAAACGTTCATAAAATGTATCCTTGCCACGATTAATCCAAGATCAGCGTTTGCGCTGGGATGCGTGAGACTGGTATAGCACAAGATGTGACGGCAAGACGGTTTGGCAACATTATTACATGAAGTTTCTGTTAGCACGTTGTTAACGACCGGCTACGTTCAGGATGACCACTTATGACGTCACAGGGACGAGGATAACCATGCACGACCAGTGCATTTGAGGGATTGTTTCCAAACAGCGAGTTTCACAGCTTGAACCAGTCCTGGAGTACGATAATTAGTGCACAAACGGTGCGCATCAAATTGAAAGAACGTGTCATTCGTCTTTCACGTCCTGCAATCCACCCTTGTCTGACCATACGTCACCGTATTTCACGTTTCTCCGGGTGTCGTTTCAGTATGAGGATGCCCGTCCTCGGGTTGCCTGGGTGGTTCGACACTTACTTCAGCAGCAACACATTAGTACATTTCCCTTGGATGCAGTGTCTCCAGATTTATTCGTGATTTAGCATGTTTGGGATGAAATGGAACGCGTGAACGTCAGAACCAGCCAGTGACGTTGAATGAACGTGATCAGACCTGTTGAGGCGTGTTTTACAATATACTACTCAACATTAGATGGGGATACCGGATAGTTTTACCAATTGGCAGAGAATGATTACATTTATGCCAATCAAATTGGCTTAAACAATCGATTTACGTTTAATGAAATGTCCATGGTTGTTACATGCATCAGAAATAATAATTTGTCCATTGTGTCTGTTTGCGTTGAAAGGAACCACAGTTGATGGTCTGCATTGCTAAACAGTTTTACATTTATGGTTAAATGTAAAACGTTATGCAACGGCAATCTCAAAAACGGCTTTTAAGTAATGAAAACATGTCAAGGTGGTAGGAATGCTTGAGGAAGGTGCTCCGCAAGAACAGGCTGCACGAACTTTAAATGTTTCAAAGAGCGTGGTGTCCAGTATGTCGCACCGTTACCAACACACTGGAAGTGTAGCCCGACACCATGGATGAGGTCGGAAAAGGGCAACTGTAGCTGCTGATGATCGATTTTTGGTCGTTAAGGCAAGAGATCGATCGATCAGTTGAGATGATAGATCAATCAATCAGTAGTTGATCGTTCTATTGATCAACAAATCCATCTATTGATCGATCAATCAATCAAACATTGGAAATTCATTCATCAATCAATAACTACTAGATCGATTGATGATTCAATCACTAATATATAACTCAATCCATTTACCGATCGATAAATCAATCAATCAATCAATCAATCGGAAATCTACCCACCAACCCATCAGTAATATATTTATCGACTAATTAATAACAAATGGATCGATAAATCAACCAATCAATAATTGATCGATACATCAATACATCCATTAATCAAAATCCATTGTTACGAGACGTGGTACTTGCAAACGTATGACAGAAATAGATCATGATCGAAGACCGTCAGTACGGATGTAACATTCCTTGTTATTAGTTTGTTTCCAAACTTTGCTTGTAGTAATTTCGTTGCAGCGATATTATCTAAACTAACACTTTTCGCCGCCTAATTTGTTTCAAATGCTGTGTTGAATGTTACAAATTCTGACACTGACGGTGCTTATTTATTGTTCCACCATATACATGTTCGTGTATTATTCATATAATCAACGAATCTATCAAGTTATTGGATCTACTATTACATCTATGTAGTATCATGGCTTAATCCGTTTGGTGTGACTTTTGAGCATTTGATATGTGCTATACCATCGGGCTCTTGTAAATCGTGAACATTTCATAAGGTATTACCCATAATGTATTACAGTGTCTTACAATGGTATGAATCTATCATTTATTACAAAACATTAAGAAGTATGTAATAAAAGGAAATGTGTGCGCATTAACTACCAACATGTATGATCATTTGTTACAAAACACGTCACATGTTGTTGATTACAAATCACTGCGACATCCCCTATTACTAATCACACCATTTATAACATATCTCGTTGGCTTGATTATTACAAAACACGTCAATTTTTATTTCAAAACACGTCGGTTTTACAAAACACGTCAATTACTGTACACCACGTCTCAACAAGACCCTCGTTCAGCTATCGAATGACAATCCACAGACATTCTTTAACCATTTAGATGCACTGGGGACGTGGAGATATTGACTCCGTTGAGTTTATTTTCATCACATCTGTTGACTGCATGGTTCATGGACGACTTATTCCATAGTTTGCGCTAAACAAATGCATTATGTTTGTGTCATACACGTTGGACATCAATACAAATCACGTGGGTTCAGTTTTCTCTTTATGTTTAAACTATCAAACAGGTAGTATGGTATAAGGGTACATAGGCACTTAGTAGAGTTTACTTTCCGTGAATAGTATGTACATTACCTTTATGCATGTAGTTGTATGTAATGTGTATTGTCATCTTAACAATGGAACCTACTGTGTGAATTTCAAACAATCAAATTTGACACTTAATGTGTCGTCAAATAGGTTAATGCCTTAAGGTTTTGATTCATTTGCAGGAGATTGTTCTCAGTTTGTGCTTTTAAATATTGTATTCTGTATTCAGAAACAGATTTGTAACCACGATTCTTAAATATCATCACACACATCTTACCCTGCTTAAACACTGCCTGAAAAGTTTCGAAAAATGATTCAGTGATGTTTTGAGGTGCTTTTCCAGTGGAATCAGTTTTGACTGTGTCCTTTCTTCTTCTCGAGTCAAATCTGTCATCAACATCTTGCGCAATTCGTTCTTTCTGCAACCATATCATGCAGAACAGCAGTGTCCAATGAGCCAACAATGAGACTAAAAAGACAAAATAAACATGATCCTGGAAAGGTGTGATGAAGACCATTGGGTTGTCAGCCGGGTCCTCTTTCTTGTATGCAGTCATGTACCTAGTTGCGAACAGGGGCGGAAGTATGTAGTCCATCACAGATGTCCGTGCACTGATGAACGACATCATTGCTCCGGCTATATCAGCTTCCTGGAACACATGTGTGAACGGCAAATAACTAAAGGATACATGTGCGTAATTTGCCATTGTACTTTACAGGAACACAACGAACTGGTTGTTATTGTATGAAGGAGGAATGGTCATCTATTCTTAGGTGGTCAGTTTAATGAAAATGTATAATTTTCGTATTTTATAAGTCGTAAATAGATATTCTCATCTGTACAACCCCTCACAAGTTGGGCTGTATTCACCGTTTCAGTCAAATGAAATTTCCGGCTCTACTGTAAATATGTGAGTAACAATAACCCGGACAATGTGACTGCAAATGAAAACGGAGAATTTTAACAACATTTGTTATACGAAAGGTAGTTTCTTGCCGGTTGCCTGGTGGAACAAGTATTCATATCAATATGATGTGTCCCCAAATCTACAAAGCTTACTTTGACTTGTCATACATAAAACGAATTCAGCATCTTGTAATTTCCTCTTTCAAGCAAAACAGACATTTTCCAAACACAGATCGACGGTGCTTTACTTTGAGCGGGTGTGTATAACGAATGAATCTTGTAATTCATAGCACGAAAATCAAAATATGATTGATGCCGAGGCCACAACGTCCCTCTTGATTTTGAGAAAAACCAAAGTAAAAGTTAAGAAGGGAACCACCATTAGCACTGCGATAAAACGAAACACATAATATTCACCGCATGTAAGATTCAACAATGTCGACTCTTTGGCAGACTGCCTGATTTTTCATGCAAGTGTATTAATTGACTTACACAGGGAATGCACCCGCTCAAGTACATATATGTGAAATGGTCACGAGTGTCATTCGCGTACCCTTCTTTGCATCATGCCCACAACTCCTGTCCATGATCCGTTATTATTTACTCCCCAAGCACCATCTTTTGGAAAGACAATTCTGCAACTAAAATAAACATCTATCACACAAGAGACAACTGATGTTCGAAACGTGGAAACTATTTTGACATAGTGTCTCGAAATCAAACAAATGCGTACATAGTATATTTTTAGGTACCAAAGACACTTTACGTGTGTTTTGCATTACCTAAAGTTGTTCATTCATGACGAGAAAGCAACAAAACGATGGTTTATAGATGCACGTATTATCATCATCCTCACTTGGACTTTGAAACATTAAGAGTTTTGATCACTTATTCCCACACTTCTAAAAATCGTGTCCAATCTATAGCGGAATTGAAGCAAGTTTTTTGATCATATTAATTATGTATATTTGTGATTCAGTGAACACGACCCTGCTTGTGACGACGCGTATATAGATGGTTTCTTAAGTGTTGACGAAGTAACAAACAAACCTGAAATTGAGGGCTGTAGATATGTCTTGTAGAATGCGGAAAGAGAACCATAACACGCTTTTATTACCAACTTGAACTCCGTTTGGTTCATTAGGCCGATGCTGAAATACATTTTGTTTCTAGAATTTATTTACATAAATGTTGAAGGTTCAAATAGTATTATGTAGATGAAATGCCTACCAATTTCCCTATGCAAAACGTAAAATTGTATACGTTGTCAAATTCAATTTTTCCTTTTCAAAACTCAACGTTAAATACACCTTAAATGTACATATCACGACGTATCTACTCGACATACAATGCGTGTGTTATTATTGACCTTGTGAAAGACACCGATGTCCTTTTAAGAACCCGGGTCTTAAACTGTGAAATGAATGCATTCCAAACTTTCCGATATAATTTTGAATATTTACGTACACCTTTGCAAAAGTCATACTTGCATTCGGCTCATACTCGGAAAGCCTTCGCAAATCGACGAAAGACACTTCAGAAAAGCCCGAGAGAAAGATTCGAAATGAGACTAGTTTTTTAAGGTGGAAAATAACTCCGTCTGCATCTGCCGGGACAAATGGCACACGGCGTTATTTAAATAAGCATACACTTTTACAATGTGTGGTTTACAGCATATGCTATTAACTTCCCACACATAGTAATCGATCTATTTGGTGTTCGTGAGCACGTTTCCAACTTTACACTGGCATTCATACGATGTATGTGTAACAAAATGCGGCTGTCATAGCGTAACGTTGTATGACCATAGTATTTATGAATCTTTCGTTTTGTTACACTACTACGCCAGAGTTCCAGACAGGGCTCGAATGCATGAGCTGGTAGCCCGTAGCGCGGAAGTAAGTGGCTACGTCGGAAGTAATTTATACGTTGAGCTCTACTGCATGAGCGCCTACTTCCGACGTTCGCTACTACCAGCTCATGCATACGGGCCCTGGGGTGTGTGTGATAGCAGCCGTCTTGTCTACCTCGTGTGAAACCACATTGATAGTATCAGACCGGTGTGAGCATACGCGGTACTAGTTGATGTCCTGCTAACATTGGATTAGCAGAGCAGGTTGATTCAGGCGTCAAAATAAATAGTTTGCTGCATTAGTGAACTTCCGGTTGATCTTGCGTCAACTAACGCAAAAGAAACGTCGTCTGAGACTGGATATCGTCGATTTAATTTGGAAAATTGTAGTGCATTCTCTAGGCACATCCAAGGAATCCTTGCCAGACATACTCGTCATTGTCTACACAGTAATTTGGAAGAGTTTTGCAAGGTGAGCTAAATATAGGGACATAAACAGCGGCTTGCCTTCCAATGAAATGGCGCCTCGTCATTGGCTGCGGACAAGCCGAGCTACTTCCGGATTCGAAGTCTGGTTTTGATGATCAATGATGTTAAAATTATTATGTACAGACATAACCTGGTATTAAACACGGATATAAATGCGGCGTAAATAAAGGGAAACTGATATTTTTCACAGGTAAGCTTCACAAATAATTGTTAGGTGAGTAGAAATATCGGCGAGTGTCTGACCTTGTTGCCTGTGATGACACTCACCTCTCCTTAACCAGACCCCAACTCTGCATCGGTTCTGAGATGATAAGGCCTAATAAAACAGTTTTTTTGTTTCTGGTCTAAGCGCGCGTCAACCTCGAACCCCCGCGTCAACTCTCTTACCCCGGATAGTAATTGCAAAGGACAGGCAACTCTAAGCTCTGTTTTCAGGGTTTTAATTTTGACATGTTGTTTTCTTAGGAAGCCATTACTTTTTTGGTTTTAAGTGATTAAAAGTTTGTTATTCTGAAATAGTATTTGCTTATCTGTTTATACAGCTGATTGAAGTATAATCGGTCAAAAAAAAGGAACGTCGCATAATCACATCATTTTTGCCTGTGGGCAAAGACCGAAAACATTTCATTGTTTTTTTTAGGTCTAACTGCCTGCCATTGCCGGTGACGTCAATGTTGACGACGCATCGCTCACTGCAGTCGTTCGCTATCAGTACAGCACCTCTGGCAGGACAATGGCATGACATGTTATGGGTGCCAATGATGTTCGAGCTGTTTCGGTGGCTCTGGCGAATGTGTTTGTGTTGAACCTTGGGCGACCATGATGTGGATGGGCAAGAGTTCCTTTCGTTCCCCCGCTCAACATCAATAGGGTTTAGGGGTTAGATTCAGTTTACGCTCAGGTTAGGGTTAGTTCTGTGTGTTCTCTACAGTACAGATACGCTTACATTGTTATAAACATTTGGTTTTCACCGAGACACGGATATTAGAACACAGAAAATGAAAATAGGGAACGAAAGGAACACTTTACCGTGGATGGATTGCTTGTGCTTTGAGCGGCGTTCTATCGTTGCTGAAGGGACCGTCACAACTTAACGTTCTGTTCAGCGTTCTATGACGTTTGAGGAAACGTTGGTTATCGTCCATGGTCGCTGTTATAGCACCAGAAGAGCGTTGTGTGAACGCTGGTGAACGATGGTAATCATCGGCGATCGTCGGTGATCGGCGGAGAACGCTGGTCCGAAATAAAAGTTTTGAACATGCACAAAAGTTCTCATGGAGACCAGCGTTCTTCAAAGTTTAATTTAAACGCTGGAGAACATTGAAGAACGTTCGTGGAACGTTTTACTAACGTTCGCCGAACGTTGCACGCGTTCGGCTATCGTTAGTCAGTTGTTACCCTAGCGTTACTTGGTTGTTTTTAATCGTTTGCTTTGCAGTGAACGACTCACTGGCGACCTGTCAACGATCACTGAACGGACCGCTAGCGCACGCAGCGTGTCACAAACGTCAAACGAACGTCATACACGCTCAACACGCGCATCTAACGTTGACTAATCGTTCGTCGCGCGCCAGTGACACGTCAGCACACGCTAATGGTTTTCAGGGGTGTCTTACTTGGTCGCTGTTACACTCTCCTCACGCGTTAGTCACACGCTAGTCATCCGTTAGTCACACGTTAGTCACATGCCAGATGTGTCCACCTCACCCTAGAACGCTCGAAAATGATGTGAAGCGTTGTCTACTGCTGTTCAACTCATCCCGAGGAATGATCATCCGGGTATTTGGGTGAACTCACATTGTAATCGTACAGCACAGATGTCAGATGACTAATTCCTTAAGTAAGTCAGACATTACATATGTTTCAACAACATTTGAAAACACGACGGTTCATTAACGAATCAATATTTAACGCCAGGCAGATCTTGTAACAAACATTATAGATTACACTCTTCGCGAAGCTACTGCACTCAAAAGCAAAACTTACTTGCATCACCACAGTGAGTTCCCTCATGTTGTATCCATACTTTGTGTTGGGAAATAGTGTAGTCTCTCGTATGTTGTACCAGTCACTCGTGTCGACCTGGGAGAAACTACGACCCCCGGGTGTAAACAACAGTGTCCATGCTGAACATCCAAAACGCTGCTTGAAAGGGTACTCATAGCATCAATGAAAACGATCACGTACTAATATAAATATCAAGCAATTGAGGACGGCAAATGCCATTTCATACACGAAATATACACCTGCTCAAAAGTGAGTGAGTAAGTAAGTGAAATATATGTTTACATTGCACGGGCCACTATTTCAGCCATAGCGCAATGTGATGGTGAAAAGGCACATCAGGAACAGGACAACACAGGATTGATAGTAAGAAAGAGAGAGCAAACGATCCTCATTTTAAACGGCTTTTACTGCAAGCATGGGGATACTGGGGTCCTATTGGTTCTGGTGTTAGAGCGACACTTCCTGGGAACCTGCTCAAAAGTAAAGCGCTGCCAACCGTTTTCGCATGTATATCGCACATTACTAGCAAATTTTATGATACCGGATACAGACAGTTTGTGTTGAAGACGCGTTGCTATATAGAGCAACTTAACAGCACATGGATACGAAATACCCTAGCGGTGTGGCTGGTGCAAGTGTCAGTGTAGCTCTCACGTGTCACGGAAAATTCATGCCCGCCACACTCAGGACCAATCTGCTGAGCAAAATGTCATTTGTAACATTTTGCTTAAGCACTCTCCTTTCGTGTGTGGCAAGTTTACGTAAGAAAATGTTCACGAATGAACAATTAAAATCGCCCAGCCCCTCATTCTCCCCTCTCTCCAAAAAATCAAATAGTTGCTTCCTGAATAAATACTTTTAATAATAAAAGCTGTAACACAACTGGGTGTGTCGCCATGGCTAATGGCACAATCTTAAACCGCCTACTAAAATCGATATCAACATGTTCTCAGTTTTAATGAGAAATCTAATATTTTTCATATATTCACTGTTTCAGAATGAAAACGTCTCAGAGCGGGTCCAGCAATTACATCAACTGTATGATCAAAGACAAATTGGCGTACCTGGTATGATGACATCCTTAGCACAGCAAAGTTTTCAACTGCTGTGGTATTGTACCGAAGCAGAAGCGAATTATCTCCCCTTGTTACAGCCAGTACACGAAGATTGTGTCTGAGGTCTGTTCCTGCTGTTCGCGAGTCATGTTCTTCAATCTGAATGTTTCAGTACCACAGAGAGAAGCATTGAAAACAATAATAACGCTAGGTATTTACATGCAATAACTCTAAAAGTCTTAACAATAATATAATCTTGAAAGTCGTATTTAGTTTTGTATTACTGTTCTTTACCTGTTGTAATTTGTGACCATTTAAAACAAGAGTCATCAGTAGATGACATATCCCCCCGGTTTATTTAAAAAGTTGCAACAAAAAAAATCAAAAACTCGT
>JAUELE010220143.1:0-12980 GCA_031471655.1 Diodora aspera | reverse complement strand
CTTCTATTTTCCGAACTTTGTCTCCGATATAGCCGTTTATAAACGGCAAAAAGAGACGTTAAATATGCTGACTTTTATGCTTGTTTGGAAATATTTTACAGAAAGCTGTTCACCTATTACACTTGACCTCTTACATGTATACATATTGTACAAATCTGAAGGTGAAAATAAAAAAAAAAATAAAAAATAAGTTGGCTGACCCCTAACCCCCAAGCTTGCCGGAACAGTATTAGGGGGTAGCAAATTCAGGTAGCACAACCACTGGACCATGAACATTAAACCACCCAGCGTGCTGGGTAAGTGAGAATGAGCCGATAATACTGCACCTTTTTTGAGTCAACACTTTCCGCTGTGTTGTGTGTTGACAGAAAAAGCGTGTGTGATTGACTTCAGGTGCAGTTACTTCAGTGTTTAAAATGCCGTTGGTCCTCCAGCATGGCCACCGCTATCGAGAATAGCCTGATGTGGTCACGTGATCGAAATCAGTCAATTGCCCTATGGCATAAGTTAGATATTTCAAACTTAAATGCAACAAAGCTAGAAAAAGTTGTTTTGATGACTACTTGTAAAGAAAAACAGACGCGCCTCATAATCCTTTTGATTGCACTATGGCTGCGGGTAGGCTATTTGAAATGTTCTCCCAAAGATTGAGTAAACGTTTGGCCTTAGCCAAATTTTGTTATAAATGAAGAAGAAAGGAGCGTAAAATTCCGTTGCGACAATTTAGAAGTTAAAATGATATCTTCATCAGATATTGTAAGACGGCTGGAGGACATTGAGAAGACCAAATCGTGTATATGTACAAGAAGACAGAAGCTGCGCATTCCTTCTGCATGTCAGGTAAAAATATGTTCACTGGATTTCCACACGATTTGCAGCACTGTCTGTTAATCTAATAATACTAATACATACATACATACATACACACACACACACACACACACACACACACACACACACACACACACATACATACATACATACATACATACATACATACATACATACACACACACCTACATACACACATACATACATACATACACACATACATACATACATACATACATACATACATTCATACATACATTCATACATACATACATACATACATACATACATTCATACATACATTCATACATTCATACATACATTCATACATTCATACATACATTCATACATACATTCATACATTCATACATTCATACATACATTCATACATTCATACATACATACATACATACATACATACATACATTCATACATACATTCATACATTCATACATACATACATACATTCATACATACATACATACATACATACATACATACATACACAAATGCATACATACATCGATATGTCTGTATGTATTCATACGGACATTCAGTAATAGTTGATCGTCTCATACTTATTTACTGCATACGCTCTATCACTATCAGAATATGTTTGGTTGCAGTTGAAAATGATTCTCCAACCTACTACGATGCCTTCATCTCTTATGATCCTGAAGGTTATGATCTGCAGTTTGTGAAGATGATGATCGCCAAGTTAGAGTCTCCTCCCTTCGACCTAAAACTGTTTGTACCATTCCGAGACGATCTACCAGGCGCTGCTAAGTTCGCGATCACAGCAAGACTTATACAAGAAAGGTTTGTGGGACGTGGACCTTGAACAGGGTCAATGTATTTAAACTATATTATATGGATGTTTAAAACATTTCTCAACGATCTGGGGACATAACTCCATGGATGACGTCGAGTCAATGTGCACCTTAAGTACAAATAGATCAGCTGTGAATCGTGCGATCATTAAACGCGGAGGTATGAGCTCATTACACAACATTTAAACTATATTATGCAGATGCTTCCAATTTCAAAACGTTCTGGGAACATAACTCTAGGAACTACGTCGAGTCAAAGTGTGCCTTAAGTACAAATAGATCAGCTGTGAAGTGTGCGATCATTAAACGCGGAGGTATGACCTCATTACACAACATTCTATGTCTGATGTCAATTAAATTGCGTTTGGATTATTTGCGGCTCAAACACGAACTGTATCTAAAAAGTACTGAGTCAAAAATCTAAGTGACCCAATTCGACGCAATTCCAGTACCTATGTTCCCAGATCGTCCTGCCCTCTAACCAGACTGTGATTGAGACACATCGATAAGACATCTACGGTCTCAACTGCTATATGCAAGAACTGACCTCGTCTTGGAACAGAAACCAAGTGTTTTGGTGTAACGAACACCGGACATCATAATCACTAACATCATAGTCGCTTTCTACTTTAATTTAAAATCAATTATAAAAATCTTCTGTTGATGTTAATCTGGAAATTCAGTTTAAACAATTTCTGTTAAAAAATGGGAGTGTTTGGTGTTAATATGTGTCCACGTTAAAGCCAAAAATACCCACTTAATTTTAGTCTAGTGAATCTCAAACAACAGGGCCTTGCCTACCAGGAGAATGATTTAAGATCTAAGGGGAGGAAGTTTGTCTAAGGAGCATATATACATCGTTTCAGTAATTATAATTGCCAATGTATAACGATGAAAATAGCCGAGAAAATGACAAGACCGTGGATTGCAATGTTGAGTGATTGTGGCCTTGGACGCTGCTAACCACTGTTTAAGTTGAACTTACCACGTGTGTTTGTTTGTTCAGATGTCGACGAATGGTGATCATCTTATCCCCACGCTTCCTGGCCAGTCCAGCCTGTGACTTTCAAACCAAGTTTGCACATTGTCTTTCTCCAGGTGGGCATTTTACTGCGTGTTCATGAATGGGACACAACTTAGTCTAAGTCGAGGTATAAGTCGTATGACAAAGAGTTAGATGTTTGTAGCTCGAAATTGGATCATTGGCTGCAATGTCATGTATAAAAAGGCTTTTTCAAATGAAAGAGTTACACTTTGAATTATTAGAAATTTACATCCTCACGCGTACGAACGCGCGTAGACACATGCATAAGAAGCCTATTTCAAAACATGATTATGCTACTCATTTTCCTCTCCTCAAAATAGAATGTTTTTTTCATCGAAGGTTTCAGAAGCAAGAAATTGGTTCCTATTCGCATCTCTGAGTGTGCAACTCCCCAAGTCCTCAAGCCAGTCATCATCAGCGACTTTACCAAGAGGGATCTCCTGGAGTGGTTCTGGGCACGGCTAGTCTCGGCGATCAAGGCTCCTCTGAATTATCAAGACGTGCAAGTGTCTCCAAAGATCAACATCGATGAAATCACGATTACCAACGACCAAGACGAATATCGTCAAAGTCGATCTCGCAGCAGCAGCAGCAGTCAGCATCTGCCCATCATTCCATCGAATCCAAGTCTGCCCATCATCCCATCAAATCCAAGTCGAGTACAATCAACAAATTTCCCGCCGAACAGCTTAATGGACACGTCAAGTTCTCCGGGAAACTGTCACAACAACAATAGTAGCCAGTCGATGCCTATTATGTTTGCACATTCACATCCGATGCAGGCAGCACATTCACCAGGACATACCCAAATGGACACATCAGGAAGTCCTAAGTCTGGCCACTCTATAGTATCCTGTCCACCAAGTTTGAACACAACTCCGAATCCAGTTCCACATAGTCGACGACTAGGAACCATCCCTCAACTGTTTCCGCCAAACAAGAGCTTAAATCAAGCAGAATGAAATCCACATTGTTGTCCCTATGCAAGCTAGGACCAGCACAAGCAATTCTGACCTTGTGACAAATGAATTGCCATTGTGTCAATATGTATATTAAAATCCAAAATACATTGTATCGATACGGAATTGTAAATGATACCAGTTGCCGTTGTGGCTTTATTTGTGAAGACGTAAGTCACTTTCTCATCAAATCTCGATTATATACTGTTCAAAGAGAAGTCCTTATGAAAAACGTTTGCAATATTAGTAATGATGCATGTTTAATTGATGTTGATTTGCTCTTATACGGATCTACAGTTTTAAGCACATTACAGAATCAGCAAATATGTTCGACTGTACAGCAATACATTCGTCAGAATGCCAGACTAAGATAATCGTCTTTTCCTGCTCTAATTGTTTCTTTTCTTTTTCTGTCACTGTAATTGTTGTTTTTCATTTGTATATATCATGTCATGTAAATACTGTAGGATAGGGCATACTAAGTTGTATGAAAGAAACTGTACAAAATATAAAATTACATTATCTCTTTTTTGACCCACGATTCTTTGTCATTGTTCATCACAAGTCTTTGCTGTCACGTATATTTTGTTATTTGGTTCCGTTATGCTAAATTACGCTGTCTTACAAACATAACCTACGTTTGTTGTTTCGCCTGCCTTATTTCTTCTGGACATCAGTTGAGGAGGTTAGGGTAGATTGGAACTGCTTGTTGTATGGCTACATTTAACAACCGATCACAGAGCTGTTGGAGGCGACACCATATGCATCATTCACGTTTCCATTTTGGTCAGTGATGATTCTGTGAGCAGTTGGCAAGTAATACGCATTTTTAAGATCAAAAAGTAAAATTGAACGATATAGTATTTAGAACAGGAAATGAGTTAGTTTGGTAAGATATTACATTGACTGGAATACTGTCATAAGATGTGTCTGTCATTAAGATTTGAAGGTGCCACCATTGAAACATTTTTGGCTATGGAGCACATTGGGTCATTTCCATGTGGGGTACATAAGGACTTACTGATCGAGCTGATGATAATTACATTACTTTTTGTTATGGCATGTGTGATTCAATAAGGGTTGTTTCATGTGACAAAATATGTACTTGAAAAAACTATGTGGATGTCAGCATGAATTTTAACACCAGAACATTAACATTTTTAACATGCCTTTACATGGTTCAGTAGATGTATGATTAACAAGCTACTGGAATATTCAAATGTATTTGTAGTCGTTCTGAGTTTGTATAAATGTTAGAAGTCTTTGACAGTCCTAATGTAGCCACTTTTAGGGCAGGTTGAAACTTTTTTCAATCTTTATTACCATTATATCCCTTTCCTTTATGTATGTTAAATGACGTTTTCAAGATATAAAACGATCACACAAGAGGTGTATCTATTTTAATGCAAATTGTCTTATTCCTGCAAAATTCATCTTATATTTTGAGTGAAAACAGAAAATCGACCCAGTGCACCCCACCCTCCCTTCTATTTTTGTACATACACCATTCTGTGATATAATTTTGGAAGTACGTTTCGCATTAACTTTTCATCATTTGTCCTTCCTTTTCATAACACAGCTTCGGCCTGTAAGACCACATGACTGTCGGTAACCTGCTTGTGACCTTGACCCATTATAACCCCTTCTTCAAATATAATCTCCAAAATTTCTCCGTTTATTGAACGATCGTTCAGACAATAAGGGTCTCTATCACTATCAACATGAAGTCATTTAATGCAGTGTTTAAATCTGGAACTGGGATGCTTTTTTCCCAGGGTTATTGCCAGGAATTTCTCGTCAAGTGGCTCAGATCCATGACGGGGGGTCCGAAATGCTCGACTAGGGGATGTAAAGACTAGTATGTACTACATTTAGTCAAATACACAAAGTTTCAAATAACAATAAAATTTGCACGGCCTCCGAAATATTCAAGGACGAATTACCATATTATTTGCCAACGCGGTGGCTGATGGAGGGGGGGGGGGTTGCTGTAGCCCCCCACCACTCCGCCACTGCCATCCCCACCAACCCGTTGTGCCAACCCTGCATTTTCCTGATACACTTCAAACGAGCTGAAAGTCACACATGTGGAATTGTGTTTGTTTTGGCGTGAGCAGTATTAATTATTACTTCCTTAGAGCAGTCCATCATTTCCTTGAATTCAGCTCTTATTTGTTATATACAGCGTAATCTGATCCGAATGACAGCAAGACGGGTGTTGTTGCCAGCTTTGGTCTTGCGTTAAAGAAAGTCGCACAAAGGTCAAGGTCAATCGGTGAAGGTCACCGAGAAGGTCCTCAGTCTGTTCTGGTCCAGAATCGCTCATCCGACTACATCAGCATACCACTGACATCAAAACGCACGGTTTTTCATAACCAACCGATTCCGATTGCTATCTAACAGCACTGGCATACTTCCGGCATCAAAAAGACATTTTAAACGAAAATGTTAACTTGATTTGAATAACTAACCAATAGAATCAGCGTTCCAGTACATATTCAGCGATGGCGTCGTCTCAATGACAGCAAAAGAATCACAACGACAACGACGATAGATTTTTTATAACATTTAAATACTCATGAATGCTCAGTCCCTGTGTTCAAGCGCCCACTCCGCCGATGGGTCGACACGGGGGACACACCAATGCGCTCAGATCCCATGCAGCACTGACGAAACAGAACAACATGGTTTAAGTCAGATCGGAGAGTCCATTCAGATCATCAGTTATATTCTTTTCGCGCACTTCATCATTATGTTTGTTCGTGTTGTAACCTCATGTACATCCAAAATGTATGGATTAGATGTTTGTAAAATGTTGTATCAGTTTTTGCTCAACTTGTCACCCCCATCTTCTGAGTACTTTCATCTTTCTTCTTTTCCTACACTAAAACTATACTCTTCAAAAAAGTAGTAGAACTTGACATTTCAAGGTAAATAACATAACCACCATTCAACGGCACAATATCCATAGGATGCCCTGGCCATCAATGAGTCCTGACCTTTCCCTCATTGAAAATGTCTGGGACATCTTGGGCCGACGTGTGCGTAAACGTGAAAGGCCACCAGCCACGCTAGATGAACTTGGCAAGACGTTAGTGGAAGAATGGGACAGAATGCATCAACTTACCATAGGTAGACTCATGTGCACGATGCCTCAACGAATCAATCAGTGTTTGGCCAATGACGGGGGCATTACGCACTATTGACGCAAAACTGTCAATTGCCATTTCTTACCCATTCCTTCTTTCACGGACCATTGCGGTTTAGGTAATGAAATATCGGGTGAATTGTTTTCTCAATTTCTTCTTTGTAAAGATACAACTAGTTTGGGACCAATCATTATTATCATTAGTTTGTTATTGACCTTGAAATTCCAAGTTCCTCTACTTTTTTTGAAGAGTTTATAATGTTTATCATAACACATGTAAAAAAATGGTGAAACAACTGACCAGTTCATCATGTAAATTGACGACTTTCAAGTCTCTGTCGTATACTGAATTTTCAAACGGGATACGCGTGTGGTCTCGGTTTGATTTCAGAACGGTTGAAGCCTTGCAATGTCCTACGGGCCTGTGACCTTTTGACGAAATACAAACAAGCCTGCAAAAACGAAAGACGAAGGAGCTAACCAGTTTTTTGACGGTTCAAGCTGCAGCTATTTAATGTGCATGGTGTCCACAAACAACCAGTAAACAAATTAGCATTGATCAAGTGCTCCTCATAAACATCTCTGACATGACTGGATGGCAATCTGCCGCCAGAGGCCGCTAGCATACGCGAGTGACCCCTGTCCAAGTGAACGTCCCAAGTGACTCACTCTGCCCCTCTAAAAGCATGCGTAGATACGCGTAACCCTTACCTAGTTCTAATGTTAACTGTGCGGAAGCGTCCTGGCGATTGCGAATGCTCCAACATTCAAATCTGCCTAACTCCCTACAGTTGTCCTCGTGCTCTATTATATACGACTTCAATACATCTGGCGTAATCTGGGTGTTATTAATTTTTTAAATACAAAATTGAAACCTTTTATTTGGAACTCATTTGTTACTTAGCACTCCCTGTGCTTATGTGCTTAGCGTAAGATTTATCCTCCAGCGGCTTGTAATGCGCCTTGTATGGGAGGTGTAAACATCGGTTTCCGATTTTTGCCGAACGCGAGATTGGATTGGAGGGCTGTCATTGCAGGGGAGTAACTTCTTATATCAGAAAGCGTTGAACAATAAAATTGTTACATAACATCCACAGCTTAGCTTACTATTGGTAACGCATCATGTGCATGGGCATTTATCAAAAATTCCTCAACCGTGATATAATGAAGAGTGCCCGAAAGCCAATGAAGTGCAAACGCGCACATAAATAAGGTTCGTCACTCTGGATTGCCTTCTGATCTTTCGTATTTTAATCAACGAATAAAGTCCAGAGAGCAATTTAACCCATACATATGACCCGGATACCCAGCCGTGACGCCAAATGTGAATGTAATGACTGTTTGTAATTCTCCTCGTTCGGTTTATTTCGGCGTCACGAGTTGTTTCGCGAACAGTACGCACCCGAGCCATTCCGAATGGCTGAAGATGGCGTGCCCTTCTGTAAAATAGCCAGACAACGTCATTAAAGTCTGAGTTTTGCACACTAGTAGACACATGTTTTAACAATGTTATGCACAGGGGTTCAAATCACTGATTTGTCGGTCGACTTATGAAAAAAATGAAAATAATGTTTGCTAAATTTCCCATTTTACATTGTCGTACTCCTGGGGTTTAATATAATATTTAAAGGATACAATGTTCCCGAGCTGGCCAACGGACACTGCCTTCGGAAAATACGCAATAGCTTTGTCACAAGTCAATATTCATGTACTTTGCAATTTGTATTATTCACTGCTTCAATATGCATGTCTCTTTAAATCGAAACAAACCGCTACATTCTACGTTGCCCCAAACCCAGAACGCAACGCCACCACCGAGGTTTTGTGATCTCGACAAGTTAATATGGTACACGATTGCCATTGTGTAGCCACCTGTGAAAGGCGGTAACCAATAAACAAAGACTCGACACAACATAAACTCACTTTTTCACAATATTTCACATCGCTTTCAACATTTCCTGACCCATTATGCTCCTCGAAATATTCCAGAATCCACCTTGTATTAATTAATGACATATGACTTACTTAACAAAATAGGAAAACACAAGTGAAGTAATACAAGGTAATTTTCTATGTACATGTCTAGTGCCTGATGCCTCTTACAGCTGTATGGACTGAAACAGTTTGTGAGAAGAGACATTTGGCCACAATGCCCATTCCTAGTGCCTTGTGCCTCTTACAGCTGTATGGACTGAAACAGTTTGCGAGTAGAGAAATTTGGCCACAATATGCATTTCTAGTCTGATGTATCTTTCAACTGCATGGACTGAAACACATGTAAACACACTTGTCAACAACGAACATTTTCGGTGTCTGATGTCTCTTTCAATAATATGGACTCAAATTATTAGCGAGTAAAGACACGTGCCCACAATGTACACTCATTTGTCTGACGTCTCTTACAACTGTATGGACTGAACCATTAACGAGTAAACACACTTTTCCACAATAAACATTTATAGTTTCTGATGTCTGTACAGCTGTATGGACTGAAACAATTAGCGAATAAAAACTTTTGACCACAATATATATTTCTTATGTCTGATGTCTCTTTCAACTGTATGGACTGACACCATTAGGGCGTAAAGACACGTGCCCACAATGTACATTTCTAGTGCATGCTGCCTCTTTCAACTGTATGGACTGAAACAATTAGCGAGTAAATACATTTGTCCACAATGTACATGTCTTGTGTCTGATGCCTGTACAGCGCTATTGACTGAAACAATCAGCGAGGAAAGGCACTTACCCAAAATGTACATTTCTTGTATGTGATGTTCTTACAACTGTGTGGACTGAAGCAATTAGCGAGTAAACACACTTGTCAACAATGTACATTTCTTGTGTTTGATGTCTGTACAGCTGTATGGACTGAAACAATTAGCGAGTAAAGACAGTTGGCCACAATATGCATTTCGTGTGTCTGATGTCTCTTACAACTGTATGGACTAAAACCATTGGTGAGTAAAGCCACTTACCCACAATATACATGTATTGTGTCTGATGTCTCTATCAACTGTAAGGACTGAAACAATTAGCGAGTAAAGACACTAAGTCTTGTCCTAATGTGCATTCAAACGGAAACGGCGTGTAACTGAAATAATGGCCAGATAAAACTGCCTTTGTTCCATATCGATGTATTTACTGTTTGGGACAAACTATTCATTGATTTCAACTTCATAAAATAGTTTGATCACTTGGATGAATCTATTTGTACATTAGGTATTGCAAACAAATAGTATATGCTCATGTAGCATGGACCGAAATATTAATATCATAGTTCCTGGTGCGTACACTGTCGAAGATGTTCTTTCTGTTGAACCGCTTTCACTTGATACTCGTCTGTTATAATCAACAAGGTAATTCATATTATTTTCCTTCACTACTGCGACAAATATTGTAGCTGGAACGTCGCCTGCCCCTTGTCCAAGTACTAATACATCAATGCAGTTTGACTGCCATTGTCAGTGAGAACGCCTTTGCTCTGCACTAAAGAAAACAAGTGAGAGTTGGAAGTTTGAAAGCACTGATGCATACGTCATGGACAAGGTTGCTGATTATCTGTGCATTCCCAATGGAGTTCGTCCAGCTTTCGGGATTGTTGCTAGTCTACATGGTAGCTGGTGTCTTCAACATTATGATCAATGTTTCGTTTTCATTCAGTGTTTGGCTTGAGTGACGACAACTTGTCCCCCAGTGGGACTGTCACTGTCTGTTGAATGGCAAGGATACTGCTCTTACAGAAAATGTCATATCTTCCTCATGACTCTTTATATGTGTATATGCATTGGTTGTCTGTATTTAGCAGATTTGGACTTTCCATATAAACAAAACGACCATGGTGAATAGGAGTGATTTCAGGGTACATGGCCATTGGTGGTGTCATTATATTCTGGATTTCGATGATGCAACTTGTAAGGAAACGATTAAAGTAAACGATGAATTTCTACGTAGTCCGAACATTTTTCTATGGTCCACTAATTACGCAATCAGTAATGCCACTTAATCAAATTAGCCGATTACTTACTTGTTTGTTCTGCAATCTACGCTTCTTGATTACTTCGGAAATTAAGATTGAAGTTTGTACCAATTGCTTGTTTTACTCATTGTTGCTACATTTTATCAGTTTATTAAAGATTTGACTTGTCTTTATTCACTTAAGAAAGGGAATAACTCAATACCGACAATGAGCAGAATTCAGTAATCCGAAATTTCGATAAACCGAATGAATTTAAGAAAAGCAATAAACGAGGCTGTATATCCATTTGTGCTCAAATCGGGTTCGACCCTTAACCTTTTTTAGTAGTATATTTTCAACAACAAAGCAAACATAAACATCAATGAATACGATCATTAGTTTTATACCACATAGTCTCCTGGGCATATCTCTCGTCAACCTCTTTTGTCCAAGGAAAAAAACGAGCCGTTTGTTTACAGACAACATCAGCAGTCTCTATCTCAGAACACCGGTTGAATTGTATTATTTATAATCACAACATTGTCCTGGCATGGGGAGTCACCCATGTATTTCCGGTACAGAACAGTCTTCGACTCCGGGCACAAAACTTCTTGCGCCATGCAGCAGGTGAACACAATATGTCTTCTGGTTATTTTGATATTCCCTGACAAATCTCATGGTAAGTATATGATCAAATGTCATGTTGTCTAAATTCAATTTGAATTTGAATTTATGTTATGGTTTATTCATGTATTCCGGATATATTGGAAAATGTTATAAGAAACTATACAAAGACGAATGAAGAAAGGCAAAGAAATGTTGACTGTACAAGAGGTATACATTCAAGGGAAAGATGTGTCAGCATGGTCAGAGACGAGTGAAGAAAAGCAAAGAAATGTTGACTATACAAGAGGCATATATTCAAGGGAAAGATGTTTCAGCATGGTCAGAGACGAGTGAAGAAAAGCAAAGAAATGTTGACTGTACAAGAGGTATATATTCAAGGGAAAGATGTTTCAGCATGGTCAGAGACGAGTGAAGAAAAGCAAAGAAATGTTGACTATATAAGAGGTATATATTCAAGGGAAAGATGTTTCAGCATGGTGAAAGGCGAGTGAAGAAAAACAAAGAAATGTTGAGTATACAAGGAATATACATTCAAGGGAAAGATGTTTCAGCATGGTCAGAGACAAGTGAAGAAAAACAAAGAAATGTTGACTATACAAGATGTATACATTCAAGGGAAAGATGATTCAACACGGTCAGAGACGAGTGAAGAAAGACAAAGAAATGTTGACTGTACAAGAGGTATATATTCAAGGGAAAGATGTGTCAGCAGGGTGTGTCACAACAATAATAATAATAATGGATAGTTCTTTTATAGCGCGGTATCTCCACCCAAGAGTAGACTCAAAGCGCTACAACAATTGTAATTTTTTATTTCTTCGTATCGTTTCCTTTGGACGTCTTTATACTTGACATGTCAGCTGTAAGCATACGTCTCGCCACAACTAGCATTGACGAACATACCGCCACAAAATATAGGGCCTCATATCACTATTGACTGTTGTTAACTCCGAGACTCTTCTACACACCAGACCTTTCGTGCTGATCTGAAGACTTACTTCTTTCAACATGGCTCCAACTCATAAACTGTTTCATTTCTACTGTATACTTCCCTAGTTGTCTACTTTAAATTATGATAAGCTGATAAGTTTGTTTCAAGTTAACCACGATCTCCTCTTAACACTTCCCCTCTCTGATAAATATGTTAGCGCGCTTAGAGCACGTTAATACATGGACGACATCGCTATATAAATGGAATATTAATATTATTAGTATTATTATTGTTATGTTATAATGAATGGTTGGCTTAATACTGTATAATCGTTTTGAAGATCTGGAGGCCAAATGAGACTATGATATGCTTACCACTTATATGCACCTCAGCATCGCCATTCGTTTAGTAAGGAAAAACAGAGACCATGCACTCTCTTTGTTGTTCTTGAAAATGTTTCACAAGTAACTAACTTTACCATCCTCGAAATCCAGGATATAATTAACTACTGTCTCCACCCGTCAAATACCCTGGACTCACTCCTATTTCCGACGATCGTTTTGCGAGAATGGAAAGTCCCAAAATGCTAAATATAGACATTCAACAAAGTGTCACATAATTGCACGCGAAGTAACTCTTGATAAATTTAAA
>JAUELE010220132.1:0-12982 GCA_031471655.1 Diodora aspera | reverse complement strand
GTGCCCTTTGTACCAACCGTAGCGTTATGGTTGAAATATTACCCCCTGCTACGTTAAATCACATTCACTCACTCATTTCTGCTCTCCAAGAGAAGCTTAGAGAGGTGATGATGTCCTCCTTGGATCGAGATGAGCTACACAACCTGAAGCCATGTTAGTGAAGTGACTGAACAATGCTTTCATTTTGTCAGCCAGTTTGTCACAAACATATCTGAACATGTGCTTGAATATCAGAGAGTTCCCCTGAGTGTATAGGGTTTATTGGTTATCAAACCACTTGGGAGATTGAAATAGGATTTGAATCCACAGTTCAGGGTATTTTGTGTTCAGGTTCACAGTCGGCTAGACAATTCTGGCTGATCGCTGATCAATTGCTCATATATTGCTAATCATTGATGAGGTGTAAAAACTGTTAATAAATAATTTTCAAAACAAAAAATACACTGTAACTTGAAGGTAGAACAATTACTCTGCAAACATGTCGACTGCTGCCTCGACTAGAATGATTGAAATATGTGGTATGAGACCTAATTCTTATTTTAAATCTTTTACACATTCACATACACACAAACATTCGAATAACATCAGGTCATCCTCGAAATTAGGGCAAATATGACTCCAAGGGACCGTCATATACCCTGGAATCACTCCTATTCACGATGATCGTCTCGATGTGGGCGTTTTGACCAATTAGTGAAGCTTCCATAGCAAAAGCTTATGTCCAATCATGTGGCACATCTCTCCTAACTCTTGCCAAAGTGAAGACGTTATGCATTTAAATTTCTTGAGTTACTTCTCGTGCAGTGAATGCGACATTTCATTGCTTGCCTATACATGTATTTAGCAAATTTGGACTTCCCATACACACAAAATGACAATGGTGAATAGGAGTACATCCAGGGTATATGACCGATCGTTGGCATAGTCATATATGCCCTGGATTTCGAGGATGTCATATGATGTGAAATCCTGACAACTCCTCAAACATGCTGAAAGTTCATGAGAAGACAGTCGTAAGTTTAAGAGATCTGTAACAAAAGAAGTATTCAGTTGGCCCTTGAAAGTGCATGCAGAGTTGGAGTGCCCTCAGAGGCAATGAAAGCTGCTTCCATAATTGGGGTCCTTGCTTTTTGGAACAAACGGAAGGTATAATGAACAACTAATTTTGTTTACCAGAAAACAGGAATTCATCTTTCTGGTGCGTGGGTGCGGAATGTGCAGTGGTTAGCACGTTGGCCCAGCAATCTGCCAGCCTTGGTGGTTGTGGTTCGAGTCCCGCGAGGGCACCTCTCTTTCAGCCCCGAGAGACAGGAGCCTTGACACCAACGTGGTATTGGTGAGACAGTTTTGATGTGGCTGAAAGATTGCTGAAAACAACACTAAAACCCCAAATCACCCACTCTTTCTGGCACATTTTTTTGTGCAGTTTTATTTAAAAAAAAAAAAAAAATTAAATTTAGGTCTGGTCTGTTTTTCAGAGTTGGACGGGAATGATCAGCAAGTATTCATTTTTAAATGGCCTTGACATGTTTGTAAAATTTGTATAGGTGTTGATCACCATGTCATGATCTCAAGGAGCTTGAAGATAAGGGTGAGAACCTTGTATTCAGTCCTTGCCGACACTGGTAAGGCCATATAAAAATAAACACTTGCTGATCAACCCCGTCCTATTCTGAAAAACAGACCAGACCTAAATTTAATTTTTTTTTACATTTGAATAAAACTGCGTAAAAAATGCACCAGAAAGACGATACACTGATATTCAAATTCCTGTTGTCTTGTTGACAACATTGGTTGTTTAGTTTATTGCAAAAGGTACATTATTACAAACAAGAGGGTTGCAAGGAAATGAATTCTTGTTCCTTCATTTTACGCCTGCTATGTATTCATATCCTCCACATGTAAAGCAGACATAGTCATTTATATTTCCCATCATTTGCTCACGGTGTGCCTCCTCTATGCACCACCTACCACCACTGTGTGGATGTACAGTGCAGGATGGCACAGTGGTTAGCATGTCAGCCTGGCGATCTGACAGCCTTGGCAATCACAGTTTGAGTCTGCCCGCATACCTCTCTTTCAACCCGGAGATTGGAGTCTCACACCGACATGAGGTTGGTGACACTGGCTGAAAGTTTGCTGAAAACCACATCAAATCTAAAATCGCTCTAACTCACTGTGTCGAGTTTGTTTTGATCCATGCAACACTTAAGCCTAAGACCATTGACATGAAAACATCTTCCATAGAAATAGCAATAATAATAATCAAAATAATTTCAAAATAGCAAAAGGCACACCTATTGGGCATGACAGGTGTATGTACCAAATTTTATAGGGATATATATCAAATAGTTTCTCCACAATCAGCGAGATAAAGGAAGGATGAACCAATGAACAGACAGACATTGATCATTTCCCCCCCCCCCCCAGCCAACTTTGTTAGGCGGGGGATAATTAGTCTTCTTCAGATAAAATTTCTCCCCTTTAAGCCAGGCATCTCCCATTTCACAATAACTGCTCCAAAAACATGACAAACATCAAGTTTAACAAGCATTTTTTTATTTACATTCTATTTTTGTCTACATAAATTGACATGAGTTACAAAACACCAAATGTGGCTTGTTTTCTAGGGGTTAGAAAAATAGTATATATTTTACAAAATGTACAGTATAAAACAAGAGTATAGCTTTATCCTTTTCTGTCCAAGATCTACTGGTCTAAAAAGACTCCATGGGTGTATATAGATGCTCTCTTTGTATTATGCAACGTTGTTCAACAACATGATACAAAACTTAAACAATTACGTGAACACAATGAGTTGAGTATTGGGAGATGATGATACGAACCAATCTGGCTTCTTTTAACATACTTGATTATTTATAACTTCACTGACACAAATAATGTCATTATTTTCCTTATCCAACACAAAGTAGAAATCATAAGCAAAGGGCATCTTGATTTGTGAACATACTAAGAAAAAATATGAATTTTTCAATTCAATTAAATGATATGAATCATGATAGCGTTGAAACAGCTTATAGATGTATTTGAATTGCTAAGTAGCACACAAATGAATGAATTAATGTGGTAATAATATAAATTTCTGATTTGTGGTTAATTTTCATGCCTGAATTAACTCCTATCTGGAACAGGGACATGAGAAGTAGAGACATTCAAAGGGTTTGCAGGAGTTCACCCAACTTGCTACAATCTACCAACCCAACCAAACTTCACATACCTCTTGCTACAAATTTCGAATCCCATCACTGGATTTTACCTGATACATTCACCACATCATTAACCTCTGTTGTTAACAAGTGCCCCCCTCCCCCTTCTCATGGACACTCAGGCTCACACTGCGAACCACCAGGGGCAGATCCAGGATTTGTGTAAAGGGGGGGCATCAACAAAGGTCATGAAGAATCCCATGTTCTAGAGAGGTCTTGGGGCTTGTCTCACAAGCTACGCTAAATCACTCCTGTCCCAATAGGCCACCCTACTGTGAATTCGAGCTCTGCCCTCTGATTGGAGGCACACTATTTTCATTGCCCAATCAGGGCCATCATTTTAAACGTCATTCAGAAAATAATCCGTTTTTTTTCCGCTTACTTTGGGAGACTAAAAATGACAACTAGTACTGTGCGCTGCACCTAGAAGATAGTACCCAGTCATGTGACATGGCCGTAGATAGCTATGGGGCAAGAATGTTTTCAATTATGATATTTAAAAAAAATATGCCAGGAAATCGCTTTATTTTGTTGGTAAAATTAAAAATCCTGGTAATTGCTCATCAATTGGTAAAATCCTGATTGATTGTTTGATAAGGGCCGTAACTCTCATGTGCACTCTGTTCTCACCAGAGGGCAGAGCTCGAATTCACAATAGGATGGCCAAATGGGACAGGGGTGATTTAGCGTAGCTTGTGAGCTGTCACACCTATCAGGGAGAGGTTGGTCTCCTAGAAACTTTTGAGAAAATATAAATGCAAAGTGGTTCAATTTAAAACCCTTTCATGAGTTTTCATGACATTTTTCGGATTGATTTTGTGGTAACATAGCAAAAAAAAAATGAAAAGGGTAAGCTAAAGGGGGTCAAATGCATTCATTCATAATTATTTGAAATACAAACCCTGTTCTATTTATTGTTTTATTAGTGGAAAAGATATGCTTAGTTCACACGAAAAAGAATGGTAGAGAAATTAATAGAACCAGTAGAGCAAAGGAGGCAATTCTCGACCCCCGAAGACTGATATGGTGTTATTTGTAAACACCATTACCTTTCCCCTTGGACAATGCCATTTGCTAATAGCATTACTGAAACTTTCAATTTAATATTTTCTATTCAGATAGCTTGATCAAATCTACAACCAAGTTGTATCATAATGACACAGAGCGCACCACATGAACATGAGAGAAAACCGACAAACTGAGCGTTTATATAACACAGCCCAGGCTGCTAGACTTGCTACACATTGTCAATGACCACCGGAAACAACATGCTCTTTAACATGGACACAATCATCATAAAACAACGAATTAATTGCAAAAAAGATATGATGAGAAGAAAACAAATTCTGAACTCGAGATGAAAATATTTTGAAATCATGTCACAGTGGATATGACGAAATGTTTGTATGGCTGCTTGCGATGAAAATACATTATTTAACTTACACAAATCTCTGTACAGAATTCCAGTAATCTGAACAAAGGCGAGATCACATTGTGTGACGTGAGACACAATACTTCCATGGCGGTCAAGGATTTCTCATCGATGCTATCCGAGCATGGTAATGATAAATGCATGTATGATAATAACGATCATTGCTGGGTACGTCCCATGTACAATGCTGCTTAGATCCTTCTCTATTTCACAACTATACAAAGCCTTTTGTAAGCTTCTTCCCATCACTTTCATTATTTCAAGCTTCTTTGCCAAGCAACAAAACATGAAAACATGTAGATCTAAGAAAAACTTTTCATTTCAACATTTTTTAACATTTTCATCAATAAAAATGCATTCCTTTAAAAGTTTACCTGAGGAATGCATTTCCAAGCACTTTATGAATTAGTATGTGTCTGACCCCACAGAGAGCAAGTAACATGTTTAGGAAATGTAACCTTTGACACCTGGTCTGTGAGGTCAATATTGCCAAGGCATGCTTTCAGCATATATGCATTAACAACTAACAGTAAACAAATGATACAGATAAAAGCACAAACATGATTATAACAATGTTTATAATATCAAAACAGAATTATTTTCCCCGGAGATTCATTCTGAAAACACATAATAACAATAACAGAACAACATATGGCTAAATTCACCTCAGTACATTACAAATACCAGTACCTAACCATTTGCTTCAAAACAGACAGAATTTTCAGCAGAGGTTTTATTGTAAGACTTAATCTCCAGTTGACGAAATCTGTTTGAATATTTAAAATTTAGAAAGCCTGTCCGTTCACAAGATGAGTTACATTTTCAAACAACTATAACTGTAATCACTGGAATTTCATAATACCGTAATCAAATGGCCAAGTCTTCGATATCGTTTATTCTTTCTTATTGTACGTGAAAACTGAAATATTTCATTGTGAAATGTTCTGTGGAGACAACTTTGGGACCCAAGTTATTTGTAAACTGGGTGAAACTACATTTCAAATCCACAAGAGATGTAGATATAAAAGATGGCACATCTGAAGCAAAACTGGCAAAGCATGGTCTATTAAAAGACGATTTAAAATCCTAATATTATGCTTTTTGTTCACACTGCTAGAAATAACGCTCTTGAACAGACTAAAAACATTACAGTCTATAGCAGCGAGAAAGACAAAGGGAGACAACTCTGTTATATATTACTGATGATCATGAGAGCCTCAGAGATACGAGTATTATGAACATTTTCTCAAATCAAATTTAACATAAACCCTGTATTTCTCACTGTTATGCAATTTAAAATACATAAACATCTAAGGTATAAAAATAAACAAGTTTTCCAATACATATCTATGGTTTCTTCTCAAAATTAATTTCGTCTCATTTGTTGTATGTTATCCACCAAAAAATTCTCGTTTACATCAATCAGAGTATATTGTTTGTTATTGAGCACATTATTTGTGAACGTACTTTTCAGATTGAAGGCCAAGAAAAGAACAGAAGATGTTGAAGTAATGAAACGTAAGTGAACATGAAATATGATTTCTCAATTTTTTTTAAATCAAAAACTTATGATGTAGAGTACATAATATTGATCAAAGTTTGTTGAGATATCAATGATGTTTTCCCCCAAAATGTGCTTTAAACATTCCTAAAAAGGACATCTCCATTACAGACCATTGACCACTACATACATATCTGTATAGAAGGATGTTTCAGTGCAAGTTCATTTCATTTAGTCCCGTTTTAAAAATAAATGTTGATAAAAATTAATAAATTAGTCTTAAAAACAAAGCGTTCGCCATCATATTGATAACAAAGTGATTTAAAAAGCTTTACAACTGCATCACTGTTTTAAGTTAAAACACAACACAATATAATAATACCAGAGCTGCCAAGCTGTCCTTGTCCAAAGAGTACAGAGTGGTTTGAAGAAGAGTATTTTGCCATGAAATATACTGACCTCCAAAAAACAGTATACCAAATGATTTCAATTATTTTCCCTTACGTCTTTATGCCATAGTTGATCAAAAGGATGCTTGAATTTCGGTAATTTGATTGACATCATCTCATTGATAAACCTTCCAAGTCTTGAAGGGATATCTCTTGTATATCCAACACATTTTTGAATTAGTTCAGTAGTCTCTCAAAATCTTGTTATTCTTTCTTTTGGACGTCAGTATAGAATATTTTTCACAAAATATAACAATTCAAACTTTTTCACTTCAAAAACAACACCAGTGTTGGTGTATTTGATGACATAAAATCGTGCTGAATACGCTAAAAGCATACATGTTGGCAGCTCTGCATCAGACACCAGTTCTGTAATAAGTACAATATACTGTAATGTGTTTGGTACATTCTTTGAAAATTCACCCCTAATATGTTTCTCTTGCACAATTAATGTTTTGTGCAAAAAACAAACTTATACTTTAGGATGAAGTGTGTATCTCAACAAAGTTTGATAATCCACCTGAATTTGGTAAAAAAAAGCTGGACATGTTGCACTGGTCAGTTGACTGTTTCTGAAAGAGTCCAGTGGATTAGTTATATTATATATACTCAGCCCAACTATTGAATATTCAGTATAATGACCCAGTAATTTTCGGAAGCCATAATGATGGGTATATCAAAATAAGGCTCGATCGTTGGTTACTTTTTATATACTCATTGTACGTTTAGGTATTTTTTCGCATTTCTAGTTATTCTTAAACTACAGATTTTAAGCATGTCTTTTTTTAAGCATGTCGCTACATAAAACGTCAATAATCGTGTATTATCAGTCATTGTGGAAAATTTGTCTAACTGTTGCGAAAACCATAGCTTCAAAAGTGCCATATTACGCCTATTCTAATGAGTGACCCTTCAATAGCTGGGCTTAGTATAGTAATTGTTTTAACAGATTTCAGACTCTCTGCGCAGTTATCATTGTGTAATCATTACATAAATTATTTACCTTCAAAATTCCTTAGAATTTTAGTAAACAGTTCACCGTGTTCCATGTTCATAAGTAATTGTGTAATCCTTTAAATACGGCCCAGGGCGACATGTCCAACCAGAGAAACAATGAGTTCAGGGCCCTGGTTACCCTTTACACTTAAGAGAGTTGAACTCCATGCGTGAGGTTGCAAGTGTCTTTGTAAGCTAGTCCCTTGCGTCTCACAGCATGTATATAGCACCTTATGCCACTTTAAATGCAATGCACAAAAATAACAAATACAAAATTGCGTCATCCACCCATGCACCAAATGATCGCCTGTTACAGGTCCGGAGTTCATTTCATGTTCAAATACTTGTTTTCCTCAGCTAGTGTTGTTAGCACAGAGCTCATATCATTAACAACCATGTTGTTCATGTTGAGCACGGGGGCACACCGCTGAGAATTCTGGGATGCTGACCGGTTTGACGCAGCTGTCGGGCTGAAAATGTTTTCCTGCGATATTGAGCTGATATTGTCTATGAGATTTTCTGTTGATATCGATGTCAGGTTGTCCATGAAATCTTCGATCGGGGGTGCAGTGGTTTCAGACCGATCTGTACTACTGGTCACTTGGTTACATCCAGGTGACATTTCTAGCTGGTTCGGAAAAGGAGCTTGAATTTGACAGCTTGGCCGTGAATTCGGACCTGGTGGAACAGGTGGGGGTGTTGGTTGGGGGGGATACATGCGGGGCATGGGGGGTTGTGAAAACTGTTGCTGGGGAGGCGGAGGAGGAGGAGGGGGAGGGGGCATGTTTCCGGCCATGTTCATGTTCATCATGTTGTTCTCTGGGTACATCTTCTGCTGCTGATGGAAGTTCGGCATCATGCTCTGCTGCTGTTGCTGGTGCTGCTGTTGCATCGGCTGTCCCTGCTGCATCATGTTATTGTACATTTGTTGCTGCATCAGTTGCTGCTGTCGAATCAACCTTGATGCTGTTTTAGCATTGGGGGGGATCTGTGACTGACTGATATGAGGTACTTGTACTTGCGGACTGGCTCTCTCCGGTTTGTGTTGCACACCCATCGGGACCTGCATACCATTCTGCATGGACATTTTTGGCACATTGGGAGGTGTAGGCACATATATCTGTGGAGGATGAGGTGGCATCATGTTTTGACCTTGGTCATGACCTTGACCTTGGTTCATAATGACAGGCCATTGACTCATGTTGCTCTGACCATTGTTACCCATTCTGCCCGGTGAGACGACATTTTCTGGTACTGGAGTCATCTGAGACATGTTACCCTGTTGCACAGATTGCTGATTCTGTACTTGCATACCTTGTGGAGACATCTGACTCCCTGGTGATGCCTGCATTTGCATGTTTCTCATCTGCATGTTCCGCATATCATTGAAGTTCTGACCTTGGTTCCAACCTTGCTGTCCATTTGGCATCATGCCAGGAGGACACTGACCACCATTATTGTAAGGCTGGCAACCATTACCTCCTGCCATATTTGGTGCAATTCCCTGATTGTCATAGAAACCAGACTGCATTTGCATATTGTTACCGTAGGGATGAGGTCCTCCTGCCTGTTGATTTGAGTATTGGTTGTTAGGACTGTGGTTCGGATGGGGGAATCCCGAAAGCATTCTCTGGGACTGATCAAACTCAGGATAAGGCTCACATCCAGTATATCGTTCATTAAGAAACCGTTGCATATCATCCGGGATAATCATATCCTCATTGTCCTCCAGCATTCGTTCTTCCAAAGCCTGCTCATTGTACGTGTCCATGTTCGCGCCCGGTGACCCGTACTCTGCATCTTCCAGGACGCTGTAGTCTGTGGCTATGCTGCTTCGCGAGGAGTGGAAAGTATTATTTGAGCCACTCTTCTCCTGGAGACTCTTCATGCTGGGAGGTACAGGCAGAATCTTCATCATGTTCAAACTGTGGTATCGCTGAAGACGCTTCAGGTCCCGGAAGTTGTGATCAACTGTCCGTACAGGATCACTCGCTCTCCTGATTTCTCGGTTTGGAATTTCATGAGGCAGAGGCGTACGAGACGGGGTGCTGGTTCGTGCTCCCTCCATTTCACGTCGAGCAGCAAAGAACCTTGCAATGTTTTCATTACAAAACCTACTTTGATGATTTCTAATCGGCATCTGCTGCGACTGAACCACCAGGTTAGGATGACTTCCGAGGTGAGCCTTCTGCATCATGTTGGAAACGTTGCCGATGTTACTGCTCTCACTCGATCGGCGTGAGTGCGGCACGTTCCCAGAGATGTCGTACTCATAGGGTGAGTTTGCAATGCTGAGACGATTGGACGAGAGCTGTGAGGTATCGCTTGACCGCCGACTGGAGAACTGACTTCCATATGGGTATGGACTTGCCTCTGAACGCATGCTGCTCATGTAGGAGCTGATGGTGCTGGTATTGCTGTCACGACGACCAGTGCCGTACATGTTAGAGAGACAGGTTTCGGTACGACCTGAAATAAACAAATGAAACATTAAACACAGGGCCTTTATAATTCTGTTTCCAATGTAATATGCTCAAAGATGGTAATAATTATATACTGCACAAATTAGTCAAGATCTGTTCCAAATGTCCATAGATAATCAACCTTTTCACAGAGAAAACTCCAATATTTTTAACTTACCGGTACCCACAAGATCTGCAATTCGTTTGTGTGGGGGACTATTTTTAATCTGAGTCATCTTCGGGTCATTGTTATTGCACGGACGACCACCTGAAGTAAATGAGGTCAAAATTAAGTCTCCATGCAATAAAGCAACATGAAACATGCCTCAGACTTTTAACACTAATTTTGTTTAGATCTTCCTCTTCGGGGTAAGGTAACGTGGGTGATTTTAGGGGGAGGGGGAGAGAGAGTCGAAGGGGTGGTAAACATGAGTCCCTACTTTTTTTCACAGGGTGGGGGCTTATCCCCTAACATAATTTGTGTTAAAGACCAATGTCATTGGAATCTGCTACAGGTAACCCACTGTCAATCTTGGATCAACATTTTCTGAGTTTTGACACACCTTGTCTCTTGCTAGATGGAGGGCAGAGACGGAAAAAATGACTGGTAGGTCATTGCCCCGCTAGATTGTCTTACCTCGAGGACAGACAAATGATGACTTTTGTGCAATTTAATATGAAAACCAACTTACGACATTGGCCCTTAAGATCTCATTGATCTGACACATTGTGGAACTGACTCTGTTTCACATATCTACTTACTTGGACTGATGGGCGGGAGCTGGGAGTATGTAGACATGGAATTGTTCTTCGTGTTGATTATACGACTCTTCATTCGGTTCTGCATCCCCTGATTGGCGTTGATCTGGTTCCGTCGAACCAGCAAGGACTCGGACCCTCCCCCAGAAATCTGTTGGGACAAAATGTATTGAAGGTAAAAAGTCCACAAATGATTTAGGATTTAATATATATTTCTGCAATCTTTCAGCCATATCACCCAGTGTCACCTTCATCATGAGGGTCTAATCTTCAGGTTAAAAATAAGTGTTACCCAGGTGAGATTCGAACTCACAGCTGACAAATATTACTGGCATATTACTGAGTGAAGATGTCAGCCACTGCACTATTTCACACTGCCTGGTAAACAGTGTATTTATACAATACTTAAAATGAGAGAATGCAACCGAACGATATAAAAAAGAGAATGTTATGGCTCGGATTACCTGACGGCCCTCTGAATTACCAACACTATTATTTTTTGGTGGTATGCAAACATCTTTCAATATAAAACACATGCAATTTCATGATTTAACTGAAAGGTGAGTCAGTAGGTGAAATGGTTTTTAACATGGCTGTGAGCAATATTTTAGCCACAATGTGACTTAACTGAAAGGTGTAAAACAAATATATGTTAATTATCTTATACACTTAAAATAAATAATAATACAAGTAATCAACCAAACCATAATTGTAAACTCTAACATTCTTATCTAAATTCAAATTATCAAAAGTTAAAAATAATGTGGCATGTTAAGCTGGTTATGAAAAAGATCAAGACTAAATATTTGCTCTAAAGTTAATTGTTTCATAGCCTGGCAAAACACTTGCTACTTAATTTCTATCTGGATGGAGAACCCTACATACCTCATCCGGTTCAGGAATACCCTCATCCTCCTCTTCCAGAGACATGCTGCCGAGATTGCCTCCGGAGGACGTCAGACGTGTACCGGTACCGCTCAGATGTTCCTCAATGCTGTCCGGATGTGTGTTGCTGGTGACATTCACCTCAGGACTGCTCTGCGGGGATGGGTTATTCTGGCTTACTGAAGACCCTACATTGTCCTAAAGTGAAATAAACACTTGTGCTGAGCTGAGATGATTTTTACATTGGAATGGCAATATTTCTGACATAATGCAATGTGATGGATGCACGCTGAGGGAAAAGAAACTAGCAAACTTAAAATTGCACTTTTGAATGAGTGAGCGAGTGATTTAGAGTTTTATGTGTTTTTCTGCAATCTTTCAGCCACATCACCACGGTCTCACCAACATCAGGCTGGTGTCGGGGCTCTCCGGGCTGAAAGAGAGGTGCCCCGGGCGGGACTCAAACCACAACCGCCAAGGCTGGCAGATTGCTGGGCCGACGTGCTAACCACTGCGCCTCCTACTTTTGAATGAAAAAATTGACAAGTCATTGTGGTGTCACTCCCTCAGATGATGTCACCGAGTGCGGTCTGCACCCCCAAGTGATGCCACTGCCATATACAACAAGCATTGAAGTACTGAGGCCTTATTCCAGTAGACACCTAGTCAATGCCCAGAAGCCCCATGTTATTTTCAAGGAAGCTCAGTCCCAAATAAACAAGTAATTTTGTTAACAGATAGACTCATAATTTGCACCTCTCATACTTAAATCCCAATCATTATCAGCATTATTTATATTATACCATTTATTAATAGATTTCTGAATGACTCCAGTGGTGAACAAACCTGTGATTTTCTGCGTTCTCCCTGAGTGGCGGTCTGTAATGACGTAACCATCAAACATTCCTCCATCTTCTTACACTGGTCCTCCTCCTTCTTGTTCTGAAAGTCATTAAACTTAATGACAAACAGAATATTCTTCAAATCAGTCACAGTATTAAAATAACTTCAGATCCATTCACATCATCATTTCATCCTTTAACTTTTACAGAGAGGTACAAAATGGAAAGATTGTTTGGGGTACCGTATGCCCGCGGAAGAAAAACTGCATGTTTATTTTCCCTTTTTCTTTCACTCTTCATTTGGACACTGGACAAAATGAAACTTGGACTGTTGTAAATCGCTGCTCATGGGCAGTGGAAGCTGGAGCTTGATGGGTACAAACCCCTTCATTTTTTATGGTGTGCATGGGGGGGGGGGAAGGGCTGTGC